>JAQZBX010056571.1:5848-18266 GCA_029593785.1 Cabassous unicinctus
AAAAAAAAAAAAAAAAAAAAGGCACCCAAATTGGAAAGGAGGAAGTAAAACTCTCACTATTTGCAGATGGCATGATCCTATATTTAGTAAATTCTGAAATATCTACAACAAAGCTATTAGAGCTAATAAATGAGTTCAGAAAACTGGCAGGATACAAGATCAATGCACAAAAATCAGTAGTGTTTCTATACACTAGTAATGAGCAAGCTGAGAAGGAAATGAAGAAAAAAATTCCATTTGCAATAGCAACAAAAAGACTCAAATATCTAGGAATTAATTTAACCAGGAATGTAAAGGATCTGTATTCAGAAAAACTACAAAACACTGCTAAAAGAAATCAAAGAAGACCTAAACAAATGGAAGGACAGTCCGTGTTCACAGATTGGAAGACTAAACATCATGAAGATGTCAATCCTACCCAAACTGATTTATAGATTCAAAGCAATACCAATCAAAATTACAACAGTCTGCTTTACAGATATAGAAAAGTCAATTACCAAATTTATTTGGATGGGAAAGAGGTCTTGAATAGGCAAAAACATCCTAAAAAAGAAGAGCAAAGTCAGAGGACTCCTGCTTCTTGATCTTGAAGTATATTATGAAGCTACAGTGGTCAAAACAATGTGGTATTTGCATAAAGATAGACACATTAATCAATGGAATTGAACTGAGAGTTCAGAAATAGATCCTCACCTCTATGGTCAACTGATTTTTGATAAGCCACCCAAATCCACTTTTCTAAGACAGAACAATCTCTCCAACAAATGGTGCTGTCCCAACTTTTCCAAGTTCCCCTCAAGTGCCTGGGACTGGCCAGGGCTAGCAGTGCCATCCAGGTGGAATATCATAAGCTCAGACAAGAATTCACATGGACCCCCTCCCTGTTTCATTCAGGGCATTCTCCAACCATCTAGCCCACATATGAGGTCAATCAGATGCCCTAAGGAACTCCAGGATTCCTGAGTTCCCATGATCAGGCCTTGGCTCCATGACAGTGAGTTGGTAATCATATCACTCTGCACTGACCAGAGAAATATTTCTTTTGCAGGATGGTGTGAGATTGTTCTTCCAGAAGACTGATTTTGGATGACTCTCACATCAGACATAGGAAAAGTTCAGAGCTCTGGGCCAGTGACAGCCACCCATAGGGTTAAGCTGCATGTGTGAGCCCCTAGCTTCTTTCACACAACATGTTTTTTGAGATTCACCTATATTATTTTGTGTATCAGTCGTTCATTCTTTTTGTGTCTATGTTGCATCATCTTGTTGCATCAGCTCACCATGCCAGCCCATCATGTCAGCTCACTGTCTTGCTCGTCTTCTTTAGAAGGCACCAGGAACCAAACCTGGGACCTCCCATGTGGTAGGTGGGCGCCCAACTTCTTGAGCCATATCCACTTCCCCACCAATAATTCTTGAGAGTTCCAGTTGCTCCATATACTTGCTAACAATTAATATTGTCAGTCTTTTAATTTTAGCCCTTCTAGTGAGTGTGAAATTGTATCTCATAGTGATTTTAATTTGGATTTTGTCTTGGACTGTATAATATTAATAGCTTGTATGTTGGAATTGTGATTGGTGTATTTGAATACATAATTGTCTCATTGGCCTTTTTATTGTTTATTTTTTTAGAGTAGTTGTAGGTTTGCAGAAAAATCATGCAGAAAGTAGAGTTCTCATATGACCCATAAACCCACCCCACCCCATAGGTTATCCCTATTATTAACATTTTGCATGTGTAGTACATTTGTTATAATTAACGGACCAAGATTATTATAATTATATATTATACTATTACTGTCCATAGTTTATTTTTTGTTGTATGGTTCTATGTTTTTTTATTTTTATTTTTATAAACAATAAAAAATAATATACATACATATATCCAACCTAAAATATAAAACCTAAAATTTCCCATTTTAACCACTTTCAAGTATACAATTCTGGTGTTAATTACATTCACAATGTTGTGCTACTATCGCAGTACACAACCATCTATTGTGAAAACTTTTCCATCATTGGCTTTGATGAATAATGATGTTAAGCTTCTTTTCCTGTGCTATTAACCATTCATATGTCTTCATTTGTGAAGTTTCTATACAAGTCTTTCGCTCATTTTCTGAGTTGTTTGTTTCCTTATTGTTGAGTTGTAAAAATACTTTATTCTGGCTGAGGCCTTTGTTAGATACATATATTGTGAATATTTCTTCCACTGTGGCTTGCCTTTCACTTTCTTAATGGTGACTTTTGAAAAATAGGCAGTTACAATTTGGGTGAAGTCCAATTTATCATTTTTTTATGGCTAGTGCTTTTGTTTCCTCTCTAAGAAATCTTTGCTTGCCCAAGATCACAATATTTTTATCTCATGCTTTCTTCCAAAAGTTTTATAGTTTTAGCTTTTATGTTTACATCTATTATAAATTTCAAAATAATTTTTGTGTGCAGTTGGAGATAGGTATTGAGGTATATATTTTTTCATATAGATATCCACTTGTTCCAGCATTATTTTTGAAAGGATTATCTTTTTACCCCATTGAAAAGACTTAAATATCTATGCTAAAAATATGTCAACCATACATGGTGAATCTATTCCAGATTTTTTATGCTGTGCCATTGATCTATATGTCTATCTTTATGCCAATACCACACTAAATTGAATGCTATAGCTTTCCAGTAAGTCTTGAAATAGTATAATGTAAGTCCTCCAACTTTGTTCTATCTCAAAATTGTTTTGGCTATTCCAGGTTCTTTGCGTTTTCACATTAATTTTAGAATAAGGTTTTCAATTTTTGTTTTAAGGGGGGGCTGCTGGAATTTTGATAGGCACTTCAGTGAATCTACAGATAAATTTGGCAAGAATGATTTTCTTAACAATATTGAATCATCCAATCCATGAACATGGTATATGTCTATTTTTAGGTATCTTTAATTTCTCTTATTGGTATTTGAGCTTTTCAGGATGGCTATCTTGCACATTTTCTGTTAAATCTGTACCTAAATATTTTATCTTTTTGGATTTTTTTATTTGAATTTTCATTGTTTGTTGTTGGTACATATAAATACAACTTAGCTTGTATAATGACCTTGCTAAATTCACTTAATATTTCTAAATGCTTCTTAGAATATTCCGTAGAATTTTTTATATAGACAATCATGTCAAGTGCAAATAGAAACAGTTTTTCTTCTTCCTTTCCAATTTTATGCCTATTATTTCTGTCAGTTGCCTAATGTACTGGCTATAACATCCAGTAGAATAATGAATAGAAGTGATGCCAGTGGACATATTTTCCTTACTCCTGGTCTAAGGAAGAAAATATCACCCTTTTACCATAAAGTATGATAATAATTTTGTTTTTTCATGGATGTCCTTTATCAGATTGATGAAGTGTCCTTATATTCCTATTATACTGAATGCTTTCATTTTGAACATGTGTTGAATTTTGTCAAAATTTTTTTATATATCAGTTGTACAAAAAATCATAAAATCAGATGATCATATGATTTTTCACCTTTATTCATTTAATGTAGTTAATTATATTGGTTGATTTTTACCAAGGTTTCATTCCTTGAATAAACTGCACTTGGCCATGATGAATAATATGTCCTTTTTTATATTAATGGATTTAATTTGCCAATACTTTGTTGAGGATTTTTGAATCAATGTTCATGAGGGATATTGGTCTGTGATTTCTGTTCTTGTAAAATCTTTATCGAATTTTGGTATCAGGGTTATATTTGTCTGATAAAATAAGTTGAGGAGCATTCTCTTCTCCTCTGTTTTCTGAAATAATGAGTCTGTATACAATCGATATTATCTCTTACTTCATGCATGATAGAATTTACCAGTGATATATTCTAATTTTGCACTCCTTGAGCCACTTTTTGGTAAGTTGTGTTTTTCAAAAAATTTATCTCTTTCATCTAGTTGCTAAATTTATTAACACAATTTGTTTCTATAATTCTTTTATTTTCCTATTACTCTCTGTAGGATATGTAGTGATATTCCTTCTTTTATTTGTGATATTGGTAATTTATATTTCTTTCTCTATTTCTTGATTTGTCCTGTTGAGATTTAGAAATTTTACTAATTTTTTCAAGGAGTCAAGTTTGGGCTTTGTTAATATTTCTGTTTTTAATATCATGGATTTCTTCTTTCTGTATCTCTTAAGGTGGAAACTTAGATCAATTTTTTTAACCATCTAATTCGGCCATTTAAAGCTATATATTTCCCTCTTTGCATTGCCTTACCAATACCCTACAAATTTTTATATGTTGTATTTTCACTACTGTTAAAATTGAAATATTTTCTTATTCCCTTATGATTTCTTCTTTGAGCCATGGGTTATTTAGAATATGCTATTTCACTTCCAAATATATGGTAATTTTCTAGATACTTTAATGTTATTGATTACTAATTTAATTGTTACAGTCACAGAATATACTCTGTCCTAATTTCCTGTATCTTTGCATGTCTAATAATTTTTTATTGTGTACTGGACATCATTAGTGGTTCTGTTATCTTCCCTCTGAAGCATGTTGATTCTTGTTCAGTAGGCAGTTAATTATTGACTAAACACCTTAAAATTGTGAAAGTTTGGTTTTACATTTTGTTACAAAGTATGTCTTAAAACCCAAGATGTCTCCCAAGCTCATCTAACTTGGCAGAACTAAACCTCCACTATCTGTCTCTCCTGAAGTTCTTCTCAGGGCTTGGTTTTCTTTAGGTTTTGTTAGGGTGGGTGTAGAACAGTGGTCTTCAACTGGGGTATTTTTCCCCCAGGTGACATTTGGCAATATCCGGAGGAATTTTTAGGGATGGGGTGGGGAACTACTAGGATCTAGTGAGTAGATGCCAGGAGTACTGCTAAACATCCTACAACACACAGGCCTGCTCCACACAACAAAGAAAGATCTGGCTGCAAATGTCAATACGCTAAAGTTAAGAAACTCTGGTCCAGCATAGGCCTTCCTCTAGGGCATGGTACTTACTCTTGCCTAGGGATTAACAAGGTGTTAATGAGGTCCCTCTCTCTGCCTGATTTAGGCACTACTTAATGTCTATTATCTCAGGTAAGTTCTCTTTAAGCCTTGTGTAGTCTTGCTCAGCAAATGCCATTTCTGGATGAAAGGACTAGTAACATCATATTGCAAGGGCACAAGTAGAGGAATGGTATGAATTTGTGGCTATTTCACAACCTACCCATATCTGCTTTTAGTGTCAATAACTTTTCTTAATGCAAATTTTTCTTTTGTTCACCTCCTCTTCACCCTGTTGGTGAGGCATGGACTCCTCAGCCTAAATAATATGAGAAGGCTGAACACACAATTCCAACAGTGGACAGGTGAGATTGATAGAATTTTATTGTCACATATACTCACAGCCTGGCAGAGGAGGGCACTGCACACCATGCAAGGCTACACAGGGGTTGTACTTCAGAGCAGAGTGAATAAGCAGGGTCTGTAGGAGGCAGGCTTTATAGTAACAAGAGGATGAAGTGACCCCTGGTTTCCAGGGAAGGATGTGGTTGGCTGGTTTGAAAATATCATAGGCTGGCAAGGAGTGAAATGTGTTAGGTTGACAACTAGGTGGAGTGCAGCTAGTCTGGCTGATAAGAGAAAGAGCCTTTCCCACTGGGCAGGGGCCATATCTAATGAGAGCAGGGAAACTCATGGTTAAGCCTCGGGGGCCCTGTGAGGCTCAAATATATCAAGATAGCACTTATTGAATCTTAATTTCAGTTCTCAGAACATTTACTTTCTTTTGAGTTTAAAAAATGTGTCATATGTGAAAATATGTCATCATTATGTTTTTTATCATGATCTATTTGATAATGTTCATAGGTGATTCTGTTAAATAAATGATTTTTAAATTAAAATAGCTTACTGTGATGATACAAAATGTTATATTTATACATACTAGCCATATGCCTGAAAAATTACTTATTTGATTAAGGAATTAACTTATACATATGGATGTGAATATTGCTTTTGGCATGGAAATACCAAACTCTGGGAAGACAGGGTAAATTCAATTTCCATTTAATTTGCTCTGCTCAATGAAAACCAAAAGCAGTATTCACTTTCTATTTTGGCATGGCATTTGACTGAAGACAAAAAACTTATAAACTTCCCAAAGGAGTTTTCTGACAGTCTATGGATGAGATACATCACCCTACTTGAAACAAACAGTATATCAAGGCCCACTGTGAGAATGTTTCAAGCTCTACATGGCCTTGTTGTTGCATACCTCAAAGCCTGCTCTAACTGGCCTGCTTTCTGACCCATGTGTCAGTGCTTCCTCCTTCCTAAGACAAAATCCAGGTGAGGGCTCAACTCACCTCCAAATAATATAAGATATTGCTTTTATCAATGCACTGCCTTTCTAATATATGAAGTGAGTACTCTCTCACTCTGTCTCTCTCTCCATTTTCATAATGTAATACACAATTAACACAAAATTAGTATCCTCATTCTAGAAATTATACTTCCTCCCTTGGTTTGGAATCTACTATCCTTACCTAGAAAAACACTAGTATTCTGGGGAATTAGAAAATCAAGACATTCTGATATGAATAAGCAGAGATAACAATATAATGGGGCCAAGTATTTGGAATAAACAATATGAAAGCTCTGTCTGAATACTAATTTATTGATTGCATTAAATTGACTTTTGTGTCTTTGCCATGGTGGGAGTTTTTTTCTGAGTTATATATTCATTTGCCTTTCGATGGTTATTCAATATTTTACCTTTTGTTTTTATTTGCAAACTCTGGGAAGACAGGGTAAATTCAATTTCCATTTAATTTGCTCTGCTCAATGAAAACCAAAAGCAGTATTCACTTTCTATTTGATTATTAGAATTATGGCTAAGCTTGCCCAGGCTAGAAATATAAATATTAATTTAAATAGTCACAATCTGTAATTCAATGAAAGGAAGAGAATTAGCTATATCAAAAATATACATAAATATCATAAGAAGAGTTTGAACTCAATAAACATATAACAAAAGTATCTTGCAATGATAAATACTTCCTTGGTGTTTATTATTTTTATGTTCTATAACCTGTTAGGTGGCTGACTAACAAGAACTTCTTTAATGACCAGGATCTACGTGTTATTCTTTAGGTGTCATATATTTTAACCCTAAAATAGTGTATATTTAAAGAAGTCATGAGTCAATAATTTTTATGTTATAAAACTATGGCATCCTATAGCTAAATAGCTGAATATATAACTTCTGTTTATTTTACCCTTTCAAAGATTACCACAGTATGGTTTGATTTTTAAGTGAAAAAAATTAATACAGCTGTTTTCTCAAAGAGATTACAAAATGAGCACTTTGTCTTAGGATTCGCATTTATTTTCCAATTACTTTTATTGATCTTATAAGTGGAATAGTATATTGAGCTCTACATTACATTCAACAACACCAAAAAATTTATAACTCTGGTGTCAATATCAATAATTACTAAACTTCAAGCAAGCAATTTACAACTATATGCAATTAAGGAAAATGGATTCAAATGCAATAACAATAAAATAGCATTGATGTGTTAAGACATAAATAGCCAATATAACTTTGGTACCTCAGGCATTTTTCTAATTGTGATATTTATACAAATCTTGAAATTGAGGAGCACATTGGCCAGTCGTCAATGATTATGAAAAAGAAAATATATGAAAGTGCCTATTTAGCTAATAGCATACGTTGAACTCTTTAGCTTGACATTGTGTGGTACTCTTATCCCTTCCAAAGCATTAAAAATCAATAGTACATGTGCCGTAGGCTTTTTACAGATGAATGATCAAATGAAGATGCCCTCACTTCAGAAACGTTAGAAACTGAGGTTACTAATGTTCATTTTCACTCAAAACATTTCAAAAGGCCTGTTGACCCTAAAGAGCGCCCAATCTCAGACGACTGGACTAACAGCGACACCCAGTGGTCATTCAACCCCTCAACACCATTATATGAGGATAAATTGAAGAGTACTCATGGAACAAGTGAAATTGACTTTAGTATGAACACAGCATATTTCCAATGAAGTTGAATAAACACGATATTCAATGATAGCCACTTCCCACTAGATTCTCTCTGATTCAGTAATATATCTTGAAGGAAAAGCCAGTACTGGGCTTTTAATATTTCTTCTTAATCAATAACCCTTTCATAGGTAAATATTCTTCGTAGATTTTTATAAAAATCCAATTTTGATTTCCTCATGTCTTAGTTCTTGCTTCTAATAGTGACATTAAGAACTCTGAAAAAAAAAAAAGAACTCTGAAACACTATTAACTACTGAGTAATGAATTTTGTGGCTCTTTTATGAATACATGGAATGTCCCAGCAACAAACACATTCAGACACTCCATATCTGATGTGCAAAATTAAGACATAAAAGCTGCCAATCTGTTAATTGTTGTTGGATTGAGTTTACTCTGAAGATGGTATTAATTTTGGTAAATAGAGTACATCCATTTCATCAAGATTTTCTAAAATAACTGGATCATGAAATGGAATTAAAGAATCATTTTACCATCCACAAGTCATTGTTTCCTAGTATGACTATTTCCTATTAGTGAAAAAGTCAGTATATTCTTTAACCATAGTCTAAGCAGGCTACTGTTGTTCATGGGGAACTTAGCTCATTGTTTCTATATATGCTACCCACCAGAGACCCAAAACCGGTCCCAAGGCCTTTAGAGTCAGCTCCAGAGAAACTCTGTCTTCCCGTCAACATCAATGATTTTTCCTTTGCACTAACTGATGCACTTCTACAGGTGTTCATGGGACACATTGGGAGTATCCTTCCAGACAGACTGAAGAACTCAAAGAGAGGCCTAGACATACATGAACGAACATGGTGGGTATCACTGTCTATACATTTATCTCCCCTAAATGAATTGCTAAAGGCTGAGACGAGACCTTTCTCTTTCTCTGTAACCTTTTAAGGCTTGGCTCACGATAAGAAGCAGATGCAAGGTCTGGACAACAGTTTCTATGCTAACATATCAGCCTCCCCAAATGCAGAGCAAGGATATTTGGTACTCCCAAACCATCAAAATCCCCACAACCCAGCCACATGCTGTGCTAGGGATTAGTTGGGACATTCACCTGAATGCCACATCTGTCCTAAACATGATGATCCACAGGAGTGATATTTAACAGTTGCCATCAAATCGGTAAACCATGAGGAAAGGTCAGGAGCCATTTTACTGTCATTTAAGACTTTCATGTAAATACTAGACAGATGTGTTATCATGGGCATCTCATGCCCAAATATATAAGCAGTTAATCTTATTAAATCAATGAGCATAATTCATGTGCATTTAAAATGAATACTGAGGTTACATGACATGTCATAAATGTTAAGCCCAGTTTTTTCTCCACTAACTCCCTTTCCCACTCTTCCCGAGGGTTCCCAAATATAGAGGATGTACAGGTAGTGGCCGCAGTAGTTAATGCAATGTTTACCCCAGGGGATAGGCAACCATGAATTACATTGGAGGGATTCTATACTAGATAGACTTCATTCTCCCCTTTGCCCTTTGCCCTATTTCTGCCTTAAAGCTAGCAGTAGGACTATGAAGCACTGCTATGCTCTGCTGCTGTTTCACTGTGCTGTGTAACAAAGAGGACTTGGGAATTCAAGAAGAAAATACTGCTAACTACTTAATACTCAGCATACCCAGATAGTTTCAGATGAAGAGCTATGGGCAAGCACAGGTCTCTATTACCATCTGCCCAAATAATTCAGAATTTCAACTGGCATTTTAAAGGTCTGTTCTCTCTACATGTCAGCATTTGCATATCTTAACCTTGTACATTTTTTAAGGATAGTTTAGGTTTGTGAATAAGTAATCTCAAAGTTACCAGCCCACAAAAACATTTTCATAGCCTCGTCTCCCCCACATAAACTACCCAAAGAGTAAAGTAAATAATGCTTTCTGCTAGTTGCCCAGAATAATTCTTCACTGCACCTGAAGAGAGGACAAGTGCCTAACTGAATGGTTGGGTGAGTTGCCACTGTCAGCCCTACAAACCTAGAAATAATTTGGTCTGGGTCTGAGTGCTAAGATCATGCTGCCAAGCCTCTTTCTGAAAAGCATAAAAGCAAAATATCCCATTCCTGCAAGCAAACCAACCACAAGGGTAGTGCCAAGAACTTTTGGGGCCCTTTTCTTGGCCACCCGGAATGCTGTTGGCAGCACAGCAGAGATTAATATATTGTTGACATGTCCTAAAACCTTGTTAAATGTTTTTCTCTTCAAGACACGCTCATAATAGGTTTCCAAGTTTGGTCGCTTTCCATTTCCCCAGTTTCTCCTCGCAAACCCCAGGAACTTCAGTCGATGCAATGTGACAGCGAGCGAGACGTCTGCCAGGGTGAAGGATTCTCCACAAAGCCAAGGCTGGCGGCCCTCCTCTAATCAGAGAAAGGGACATGGAGAATTAGGGGCAAGCACTGTACAGACAGACTCTAATTGGAATATGCTATGCAGACTTAAGGGCAAGTACAAGTATAGCAAGAGATGAAGGCGATGGTACATTTTCTTGACAATCACCCACAGCAAGTGATTTTATGTTTTTAAAAAGTACACAGTTGTATCCCAAGCTAAGGGAGATTTGCCTCACATCTGTCAGCCACTCAGGTCCCCAGATGAAACTGAAGTTACTTGAGCTTAAAACCTGTCTATAATTTTCTAAAGAACTCTGAGGAGTTGAGAGCTGCCAGGCCAGAGGAGCTGACAGATATTTCCTTCTGACTTAGGAAAATAGGTATGCTTTAGGAAAATCCATAAATTTGGGCCTGGAACATCACATAGTGGCTGCTGCTTTTAGTTATTTATTCAGAGCAGAATAGAGTCCCTATTGTGAAGCAAGGTTCAGATAACATCCCCCTTCAACTTTGCTGTCAGCTAGAGTAGCACAAACAGTGCACATGCACCCGCCTGGGCAAAGCTCACAGGTATGATATATGGATGCATACCAGCCAGCCCTGCAGGAGCTTACATGCTGGCCCCTGTTCTATGCTTTACTTTTGTTTAGAGGTTATCTCCCTGCCTAAGGGAAAAAAAAAAAAAAAACTAGAGGGAGCATTCAGGCAATTAGGCTATTTAACCAAACTCACTACTGTAATTACAAATTTGTGAAACAGGTTAGATAGGAATAATATTCCAACCATAATTTAAATTGTGCAGAATTCTATTTCATTTAGATGCAGACTGAGTTACAATTAGATCCCAGGTTTTGCTGAGTTCAATATTATTGTTACCATAGTATTTAAAACTACAAATGAATAAAAACAGCAGTAAAAAAATACTACTCAATGTTTTTAGTGAAATCTAAGAATGTTCCCATAAATCTCCTGATGTTGAGGAAAAGAGAAAAATAATAAAAATGAGAACCTACCAGGGGTTTCCTCATTTCTTCTTTGCAACTCAGTTTCAACCTGATCCAGGACCTTCTCCAATTCATCAAGAATTTTCTTCAAATATTTGACATTGTCATGGTCAAGCAACTTTGACTGAAAAAAAAAAAAAAAAAAAGGTTATGTCTGTTAAAAAGTCAATAAAAAATGAAGGATGTTTATGTGGGAGGGTGTGGGAGGTATGGGGAGTTGGGCATATGGGAATTCCTATATTTTTTGTGTAACATTTATATAACCTAAGTATCTTTAAAAAAATTTTTAAATAAAAACATAAAACAAAAAGTCAATAAAAAGGGATGTTGTATGGGAAATCTATACATGTGCATGATTGTTTTGTAAGTTCACAACCTCTGTAATAAAAATATATAAAAAATAATAATAATAAGGTGGATTGGGGGGAAAATACACCATATATAAGATATGGACTATAGTTAGTAGTAATATTTTGATGATGCTCTTGCATAGTTTGTAACAAATGTTTCACAACAATACAAGGTGTTGGTGGAGAGGTGATGTATGGTACCCCTGTATGATGTTATGCATGTTTATTTTTTAAGTTAACAGTTTTTACTATATATTTATTGTTTGTATATGTTCATGTATGAATGATATACTTCAATAAAAATATATTTTAAAAATAAATTTTAAAAATCAAAACAAAATCCATCAAAGCAAGCAAAAAAAAGTGTCAATAAAGAGCAAAGTAGATACAAACTCTCATAAAGTTGTAGCCTGTTTTCTTCTGGTCAATGGGAGGAAATAGAATAACTTGTTAAAGCAAAAGTTGAGGGAAAATACATCAGCTGTGAAAATGCCCCAGCAGCCAGAACCACTGCTCACTGCCAATCCTGTGGGATCAAATGACCAGAGTGGCCAAGAATGTAAGAGGCACAAAGAGACTCCTCGTAGCCACCTCAAGAACAGAATTTCAGCAACAGTGACAACTTTTTTAGCCCTAGAACACATTCACTTTATTAAATAATCAC
>JAQZBX010056572.1:7709-18272 GCA_029593785.1 Cabassous unicinctus
GGGGGGGGGGGGCATTGTCGAGCGAATAAAAATCACATCTAATTTTGTGCCTCATGTACAGACACTACAAATTGATTATCAACATTTTGCTTCTAGCTGGATTGTTCTAACATATATGTATTCATAGGCTTAGTTTCCTCTATGAAAATTTATCTTTCCTAGTCTTTCCACCCTTCTCATTGGCATATTGGTTTGAAAGGGAATTATAGGTATTAGAGATTGCATGGAAATGCCACATAAGTCATATATTGAAAATAAAGTAAGATTCTCCTTTCTAGTACTAAAAGACAAGGAATTGGGATTATATCATCCTGAACTGATCTACCAATGTACTGATCTACTTATTATTATTGTCTATATGACCTTAAAGATAATACCTTATATTTAGTAAGCACTTTGTGCCTATAATGCATTAAGTGTGTGTGTGTGTGTGTATAGTCATTTATAATCTATCCACAAGGATATCCTTACTGAAAGAGCAAATAGGTTTCATACAAAAATTATATCACAGATAAGCGGCATGGGCTTTTAAGCAACATTACAGTGAGATGTCAATGAGTGGCTGCAGAACTTCTGTAAATTTCCAGAACTGGAAACATATCCATATATAAAAGTTATCTGGTTGAAACTTAGTAGAAACCTTGTAAATTCATGTATGTAATACTCGTTCATGGAAGAGGACTGATTTATTATCAATTTTTACTATAAACTGTATCTGTAAGTTTGGGGAAAGGCATTTGACTTCTCCTGGTTTCAATATTTTTATCTTTATAAGACTGTTCTTCCTATAAATATTTATGGTTCTATAAATATGTGATATGCCTTTATCTCTTGAAGGATATATCACATCAATTTTATGGAAAAGAGTACTGAGCTCAAAGATCAATCCCTTTAGTTGCATCCTTGTTTAAATTCTCCCCTCATACCCACCAACATAAGCAAAATGTTATATTGATCTCAGCTCTATGGAATAAGTTAGATAAGAGTGGGAAGGAAGACATTTAAAATCATTTCAGTGAAAATCATTTGAAAATGACCTTTCTTACCAGATCCATAGCAGAATCGGGGCTTGGGAGTATTCATAGAGTGAGGTAGGTTTCTGCCAGAGAACATATAGGGCATAATTTTAAATATAAATATATGACCTAGTTGCATCATTAGCTGTTTAGCAGCTGTGGATAAAATAGATTTAGGGACTTGGGAATTGACCAAGAAATAATCTTGCAATGGGATTTGTTAAACACCTAAGATGGTATTGGGTTCCCAAAGGGAACATACTTCAAGAGAGTTATGAGAATTTAAAATTATTATTTTCACCTGGACCTGAGAGACTGAGGGAATGGAAATTGAGAAAGCCATCATTTCAATTAGCAGGAGAAAATATCAAGTCAACCAATTTTAATAAGCATTCTTGATTATTGAACTCTGTACAAGAGACAGTAGATAATAAAATCCATAAACATGTTGCTCCACTTCAAGTAATTTATAGTTTCTTTGCAAATATTAGTCACCCATAAATAAAATAATTGGTGAAAAACACTAGAGCTCAAGCAATTTTCAGAGTTCATGAGTGAATAAACTCTAAGAAAGGAAAACCTATAATGTGCTGAAGGTAACCAATGATATGTTGTTGCAGGAAATATGTCATAAACTTGACCTAGAATTAAAACTAAAATTTTGATTGGTAGGAAAAATTAATATATGGGCGGGGCAGGGGAAGGCACGGTAGAAGGGCAGAGCAGCAAAGGCATAAAGGGAGGGATTTAAGAAATACTGAATGAATGTTAAAAGTTACTTTGCAGATTTAAAAAAAAACTTATTTGAAGTGGAGCAAGATACTCAATTATCGATTCAGAAAAACAGGAATGTTATTCTAAAATGGTTAAATTGATATAAAAGACAACAAGGAACCATTGTAAGATCCTAGGCAGGATTATGATAATTTGACAGCAATATTTTTGAAGGATTTATGCAGATGGTTTGGAGGAGAAGGAAATTTAAGGCAGGGTATTATTAGATAAAATAAGTGTAAGGAGGTGATCTTGGCTAAGATACTAGCAGTATGAATGTGGTTGTGATTATTAAAATAAGAATTCCAAATAGTTTTATCATTATGAATTCTTATATTTATTGAATAATAACAATTTTATTATTATCCAGTGGAAGTCTGGGTGTTAGATTGCATCTCTTTAGTCAAAATTTATTCCTTTTTCTACCTGGCCCAAACTTCAGGGACCCTGTCCTGCAGTGGAATGCGCATAACTTCAACTTTATTTACAAAAACCATAGATATGTAAGTTGCTTTGTTCAATGTATTGTGATTCTGCCATTGCTCTTTTTCATCTGCCTGGGTTCCAGGAGAAATAAAATAAAGGGAAAGAGAGAACAAGAGAGACTATTCTAGAAAGAAACAATACTGTTAAGAAGTCAATTATCTCCTAATTGTCTATACACTGAATATCATGTTAATCAATATTCTATAGGCATTTTTTTAGAAATTGATTAATTCTAAAATTTATATGGACTTTAAAAGGCCCTAAAATCATTAAAACAAATTGGTAAAAGAAGAACAAATTTGTAAGCCTCACACTACATGTTTTCAATACTTAATATGAAACTATAGTAATCAGTATATTATGGTGTTGGCCTAAGGGTAGACAAATGGATTAACATAACAGAATGGAAGTTCACACATATATAATAACTGCTTTTCTACAAAGCTGCCAAAATAATTCAGTGAGAAAGAATAGTCTTAAACTGCTGCTCAAACAACTGAATACACATATGTCATCACTCTGTAGAAATAGATAATAGATAGATAGACAGACAGACAGATGGATAAACAGAACTTCAACCCTTCTCTCACACCTTATACAAAAATTAATTTGAAATGGATGTAGACCAAAATTTAAGCTAAAGCTCTGAAAGTCCTAGAATAAAACAGAGGAGAATGTCTTTTAAACCATAGATTAAGCCAAAAGACAAAACAAGAATAAAAGTTTAAAAATTGATAACTTGGAATAAATCAAAATTTAAAATTTCTGCATTTCATAAAGACACTGTTAGGCAATGGAAAAGGTGAGCCACTGACTAGAAAAAAATATTTATATCCAGAATACAATAGATTGCAATAGGAAATTTCATACATTGCTGATGGAAATGTATTTTGGAAAGCAGCTTGGCAATTTCACATAAAGAGAAACATGATTACTTTATAGCCTAGTAATAATGCTCTTAGATATTTATCTAAAAGAAATAACAGCAAAGGTCCACACAAAGAACTATGAATGAAAGTTCACAAAACCTGTATTCATGATACTTCAAAAGTAAAACAAATCATTTTTTGGATGAATCATTGCTACATATCCATATAATGAAACACAACCCAGCTATTATAAGGAACAAACAAAAATGAATCTCCCTAGATTTATGCTAATTAAGGTTTTTCATTCTCAGCACTATTGACATTTGCACCAGATAAATCTTCCCTGTAGGGAGCTTTCTTGTGCATTGTAAAATGTTATGCAGCAAATTTGGCCTCTACCCACTACATGCTAATAATAACCCACTGCCTGAGTCCTGAGAATCAAAAATGTCTCCAAGCATGCCAAATGTCCCATGGGTGCAAAATAACCCTAAACGAGAACTACTAAAATAGTTGAAAGTAGTCAGATGCAAAAGACTACATACTGTATGGATCAATTTATCCAAAATTTCTTGAAAAGGAAAAGTTATATTGATAGAACGCACATCAGTAGTTTCCAGAGTTCAGAGTTCAAGGTGAGAGAAATTATGTTAAAAAGTATGAAGAAATACTTTGGGATGATGAAAATATTGTAGATAACAATCGTGGTGGCAGTTACACAACTGTATGCATTTACCACACATATTTAAATTGTGCACTTAAAATTGGTGAACTACATTGCTTGTAAATTTTTCCACAATTGAGCTAATTTTAAAAGTTGCCCAATATCCATGCCATAAAATATACACAACTGTCATGAAGAACATTACTTTGATTTTAATATATTGATCTAAACTACTCCCATAATGTATCATCAAATGAAAAGCAAATTGACAAGTAATGCATATTATATGATTTTAATTTTTAAAATCATACAATAAAAAAAACATTCTATATAAGAACAAGAGAGTTAACAGACATGTAGGCTGTAAAGTTTTGGTATGACCTCAGGAAGTGAGAATGGAGGAGAAAGAGGTGATTAATTACTTTTTTGTGTTATTGCACCAGATAGAACATCCACAAGCATGTTGCATAATGCTAGGGAATCAGTCATCCTTGCTTTGCTCTTGATCTTAGAGGAAAAGCATCCATACTTTCACCATTAAGTATGATAATAGCTATGAATTGTTGCAGACACTCTTTAGACGTTTCAGGAGATTTGCCCTCAATTTCTAATATTCTGAGTGTTTTTTTTTTTAATCAAGAATGGGTATTACATTTGGTCAAATGCTTGGGCATTCTGATTGTTTTTATCTTTTCACTATTAAGAATAGTGCTGATATGAACAGGATTTGTAAAATTATTTCTTTGAATGCCTACTTTCTATTATTCTGGGTATATACCAAGGAGTAGAATTACTATGTCATATGTAAGTCTATGTTTAACTATTTGAGGAACTGTAAAACTGTTTTCCACCGTGGCTATACCATTTTACACTCCTACTAGCAACGATCAAGGGTTTCAATTTTTCTACATCTTTCCTAACACTTGTTAGCTACTCTTTGTATTATTTATTGTAGCAATCCTAGTGAGTGAAAAGGGGTATCTCAAGATTTATATTTCCCTGATGATTAATAATGTTGAGAATCTTATGTGTTAATTAGCCATCTATTTATCTTTTTTTGAGAAATATTTATTAAAGTCCTTTACCCATTTTTGAATTGAGTTGTTTGATTTTTGTTCTTGAGTTGTAGCAGTTTTTCATAGATTCTAGATATATGATATTTTTGTCAGGTATATGATTTGCAACAATTTCCTCCCATTCTGTGAGTTGTCTTGTCACTTTTGTTTTTAAAGATTTATTTGATTTTTATTTATTTATGTCCCCTTTACTGCTTGTGCTTGCTGTGTCCATTTGCTGTGCGTTTTTCTGTGTCTGCTTGTCTCCCTCTGTTGTGTCAGCTCACCGCACCACACGGGCCGGCTTGCCTTCACCAGGAGGCCCCTGGAATAGAACCCAGGTTCTCCCATATGATAAATGGGAGCCCAACCACTTGAACCATATCTACTTCCCTCTTTTCACTTTCTTTATGGTGTCATATGAAACACAAATATTTTAAATTTTGCAGAATTCCAATTCAGCATTTTTTTTTATTGTTTGTGCTTTGGTGTCATACCTAAGAAATCATGGCCAAATCTAAGGTCATGAAGATATACATCCATGTTTTCTTCTAAGAGTCTTACAGTATTAGCACTTACGTTTAGGTCCTTAATCCATTTTGAGTTTATTTTTGATATGTTGTGAGGTAGAGGTACAACCCCATTCATGTGCAAAAGATACCCAGTTTTCCCAGCACCATTTGTTGAAGAGACTATTCTTTCCACATTGAACGGTCTTAGCACCCTTATTGAAAACCAGTCAAAATTATTTTAGTGTATTCTAGCGTCTCAGTTCTATTCCTTTGGTCTATACATCTATCCTTATGCCAGTACCACACTGTATTAGTTACTGTAGTTTTATAGTAAGTTTTGAAATAAAAAAGAGTAAGTCCTACTATTTTTTTTTTTTTTTGGTATTAATGTGATTTTTCAAGACCACTTGAAATTCTATATGAATTTGAGGATTGACTTCCATTCATACAAAAAGGCTGTTGGAAATTTGATAGAATTTGCATGTAATCTGTAGATTACTTTGGGTAATATTGCCATCTTAGCAATATCATCTTACAATCTGTGAACAAGGGATATCTTTCCATTGATTTAGGTCTTCTTAAGTTTCTTTCACCATGTGTTGCAGTTTTCAGTGTACAGGTCTTTCATATACTTGCTAGAATAAATGGAAGTGTTTTCTTAATTTATTTTTGGCTTGCTCATTGCTATTGTACATAAATGCAATTTTAAATGTTGATCTTGAATCCTTTAATTTGTTGAATTTCTTTATTAACTCTAGTAGTTTTTTGGGGTGTATCATTAGGACTTTCTATATATGCAATAAGCCATCTGTGCATAGGGATAATCTCCAATGTTTGGTAATTGTGAGTAATGCCACTATGAACATCAGTGTGCAGATGTCTGTTCATGTCACTGCTTTCAGTTCTTCTGGTTATATACCCATTAATTATTATCAGGTTACATGCGAAATCTATATTCAACTTCTTAAGGAACTGCCAAACAGTCCTCCACACAGGCTGTACCATTCTACATTCCCACCAACAGTGAATAAGTGTTCCTATCTCTCCACATCCTCTCTAACACTTGCAGTTTACTGTCTTTTTAATAGTGGTTATTCTAATAGGTGTGAAATGATATCTCATTGTAGCTTTGATTTGCATTTCCCTAACAGCTTGTGATGTTGAATATTTTTTCATGTGTTTTTTTCACCATTTGTATTTCCTTTTTGGACAAATGTCTATTCAAGTCTTTTGCTCATTTTTTAATTGGGTCGTTTGTCTTTTTCTTGTTGAGTTGTAGTATCTCTTCATATATTAGGTATATTAAGCCCTTATTGGGTATGTGATTTCCAAATATTTTTTCCCATTGAGTTGACTGCCTTTTCATCCTTTTGACAAAACCTTTGAGGTGCAAAAGTTTTTAATTTTGAGGAAATCCCATTTTTTATTTTTTCTTTTGCTGCTTTTGCTCTGGGTGTAAGATCCAAGAAACCACCACCTGCCACGTGATTGTGAAGATGTTTCCCTACATTTTCTTCCAGCAGTTTTAGGATCCTGGCTTTTATATTAAGGTTATTTGATCCATTTTGAGTTGATTACTTTTTAGGGAGTGAGATAGGGGTCCTCTTTCATTGTTTTGGTTATGGATATCCCATTGTCCCAGCACCATTTGTTGAAAAGACTGTTTTGTTTGAAAAGACTGTTTTGTTCCATTAACATAGACTTAGTATGTTTGTCAAGAACCAGTTGGCCACAGTGGTGAGAGTTTATATCTGGACTCTCAATTCTATTCCACTGATGAATATGTCTATCTTTATGCCACTACCATGCTGTTTTGACCACTGTAGCTTTATAATACATTTCAAAGTCAGGAAGTGAAATTCCTCCCAAATTCTTCTTCTTTTTTTAATATATTTTTTTATTTATTTTTAAAAGATACTTGCATTACATAAATTGCTCCTTAAAAAAAAAATTTAGGGATTCCCATATGCCCCACTCTCCAGGCCTCCCACTTTTCCTCACATTAACAACTTCTTTCATTAGCATGGTATTCAGGTACACTTTCCCTTCCAAATGAATTTGGTAATTGCCTTTTCTATTTCTGTAAAACAGACCGTTGGAATTTTGATTGGGATTGCATTGAATCTATAAATCAGTTTGGGCAGAATTGATATCTTCACCATATTTAGTCTTCCAATCCATGAACATGGAATGTCTTCACATTTGTTTAGGTTGTCTTTGATTTCTTTTAGCATTTTTTGTAGTTTTCTGAATATAGGTTCTGCACTGTTAAATTGATATGTAGTTGTTTGAGTCTTTCTGTTGCTATCGTAAACGGAATTTTTTCCCTGATTTATTCCTCAGATTTTCCGATACTAGTGTACACAAATATTACTGATTTTTGTGTATTGATCTTGTATCCTGCCACTTTGCTGAACTCATTTATTAGCTCACGTGGCTTAGTAGTTGACAGTTCAGAATTTTCTAAATATAGGATCATTTCATTCAGGAATAGTGAAAATTTTACTTCCTCTTTTCCTATTTGGATGACTTCTGTTATTTTGCTTCTCTAATTGATCTAGCTGGAACTTCCAACATGATATTGAATAACAGTGGTGACAGTGGGCATCTTTGTCTTTTTCTTGCTCTTAGTGGGAAAGCTTTGAACTTTTTTCCATAGAGTACAATGTTGGTCTTGGGTTTTTCATATATGCCCTTTATCATATTGAGGTATTTTCCTTCTATTCCTCTCTTTAAATTGTTTTTATCAAGAAGGGGTACTGGATTTTGTCTAATGCCTTTTCTGCATCTATCAAGATGATCAAGTGGGTTTTTTCCTTCAATTTGTTAATGTCGTGTATTATGTTAATTGTTTTTTTTTTTTGTTTTTTGTTTTTTTTTTTTTGAGCTACCCTTGCATACCAGGAATAAATCCCACTTGGTTGTGGTGTATAATTATTTGATATGCTGTTGGAATCTATTTGCAAGTGTTTTGTTTAGAATTTTTGCATCTATGTTCATTAAAAAGATTGGTCTGTAATTTTCTTTTCTTGTAGCATCTTTATTTGGCTTTGGTATTAGGGTGATGTTGGCTTCATAAAGTGTATTGGGTAATTTTCTCTCCTTTTCCATTTTTTGGAAGAATCCAAACAGGCTTGATGTTAATTCTTCTCAAAATGCTTGGTTGAATTCACCTGTGAAGCCATATGGTCCTGGACTTTTCTTTGTTGAGAGATTTTTAATGACTAAGTCAATCTCTTTAAATGTGACTGATTTATTAAGTTCTTGTATTTCTTATAGAGTCAGTGTAGGCAGTTTGTGTGTTTCTAGGAGTTTGTACATTTCATCTAGATTGTCTAGTTTGTTGGCATACAGTTTCTCATAATATCTTCTCATGATCCTTTTTATTTCTGTTGGGTCAGTCATAATTTCCCCCCTTTCATTTCTGATTTTATTTATTTGCATCTTCTCCTTTTTTTCTTTCTTAGCCTTGCTAAGGGTTTGTCAATTTTATTGAACTTTTTAAAGAACCAGCTTTTTGTATTGTTGATTTTCTCTATTGTTTTTTTGTTCTCAGTTTCATTTATTTCTGCTTTCATAATTATTATTTCTTTCCTTCTTCTTGTTTGGGAAAGATTTAATGTTCTTTTTTTAGATTTTCCATTTGTTTAGTTAGATATTTGATTTTAGCTCTTTCTTCTTTTTTAAAATAGGAGTTTAGGGCTATAAATCTCCCTCTCTGCACTGCTTTCACTGCATCCCATAAGTTTTGATACTTTGGGTTCTCATTTTCATTTGTCTCAATATATTTACTTATTTCACTTACAATTTCTTTTTTGACCCACTGATTGTTTAGGAGTATATTGTTTAGCCTCCACACATTTGTGAATTTTCCCCTTTCTCATCTATTATTGATTTCCTGTTTCATTCTATTAGGATATGAGAAGGTGCTTTATATAATTTCAATATTTTTATATTTACTGAAACTCACCTTGTGACCTAGCATGCAGACGATCATGGAGAAAGACCCATGAACACTTGAGAAGAATGTATAACCTGCTGATTTGGGATGTAATGTAGTGTATATGTATGTTAGGTCTAGCTCATTTATCATATTGTTTAAGTTCTCTTTTTTCTTGTTAATCTCAGTCTAGCTGTTCTACCTAATGATGTGAATTGAAGTCTCCAACTCCTATTGTAGAGATGTCTATTTATCCCTTCATTTTGCCAGTTCATGTATTTTGGGGCACCCTGGTTAGGTGCATAGATATTTATGACTGTTATTTTTTACTGGTGAATTGCCACTTTTATTAAAAATAATGGCTTTCTGTATCTCTTATAACTGTTTTTGTATTTAAAGTGTGTTTTGTACTATATTAGCATAGCTACCCTGCTCTTTTTGGTTACTATTTGTGTGGAGGATCTTTTTCCAACATTTCACTTTCAGCTGGTTTGTATCCCTTGGTCTAACATGAGTCTCTTGTAGGCAGCATAAGGGTGGCTTATGTTTGTTTGTTTGTTTGTTTTTTTCTCTATTCTGTCAGCCTATGTTTTCTGATTGAGGAGTTTAATCCATTCACATTTAATGATATTACTGTAAAACATTATTTATTTCCACCATCTTATTCTTTGGTGTTCATATGTCATATCTTATTTTTATCTGTCTTTTTACTATTTTGGTTATCCTTACTGCTATTCTTGCCTTCTACACTCTCCTCCAAATCCCTCTCTCCTGTCTTTTTCTTTCAGGTTGTAAGGCTCCCTTTAATATTTCCTGAAAATTCAGATTCTATTTTATGAACTCTTTTAGTTTCTGTTCATTTGTGAATATTTTAGACTCACCTTTATATTTGAAGGAAAATTTTGCCAAATAAAGAATTCTCTGCAAAACGGATGAGGGACGTGATTGTGCTCCTGTCTACCATATAGGAGGTCCAGGGTTTGATTCCTGGGGTCTCCTGGTGATAGGCAAGCTGACCCGAACAGTGAGTTGGCCTGAGAGGAGAGCTGGCCCACGCAGAGTGCTGGGCCATGCGGATTGCTGGCCCAATAGAGTACTGGCCTGTGCAGAAGAGCTGGCCCACTCAAGAGCACTTGCCTTTGCAGAGAGCTGGCACAGAAAGATGATGCAAAAAAGGAAGAAACAGAAGAGCAACAATAAAAGACGCAGCAGACCAGGGACCTGAGCTGGTGCAAGAGATTGATCAC
>JAQZBX010056573.1:0-18164 GCA_029593785.1 Cabassous unicinctus
TGGCACAGATATTTTAACACTTCTGACATATTCATCTAATTTAAATATCACATAAAACTGATCCATTATTAAATAAAACAATAGTAAAAGCATTTTGAAGATAAATTGTTATTTAAGCTTTACCCAATAACAAATGGATATTTAATTTATATGTGTGTTTAATGGTTATCTTTCAAATGTTTAATTCAATCATTCAATATAAATTTGGGTGCAAAAAAGTGTTTAAGGTTTCTGGTAAAGTTGTAATGATTTAGGTCTTGAAGATGGTTGTATTAAACTCTCAAGTATAATAAAATCTACTCTTGGATTGTGTAGTTTATTATTTATTTCAGGCCATCAAACATTATAATGGCTCTTGTATCAAGGAAGGAATGCTATTTTCTTCTCAATTCTTACTGTTATTTATTCCTTTACTGGATTATTCTAAAATATCTGTAATAATTTTTATTACTTCATGAGAATTTTAAATCCTTCAATTATTTGCGTATAAGTAAATCTCAAATTGTTAATAAGCTCCCCAGGACCAAAATAATGATGTAAATTCAATAATTTTAATCCTTTCTTCAATAAGTAGCTTTCTGGAGTGATGCAACTATATCTGTAACATCCTCTAATAAATGCTTCACAGACTTTCACTGCCCACATGAAAAGCTTCAAGAAAAAAATGAAGCAATTAAGCAAATAGGAGATTGTAAGATCTCAAATTCTACCATTCACTCAACAACAAAGAAAAAAACTTTTAAAATAATATATCATGACCTCAGTCTTACCCACAGATTTTGGATCGGTGTAAAAAACTGTGGGCAGTAATAATTTTATTTGCAAGGAAATAATTCTATTTGCAAGGTTTGAAGGTACCGAAATCACTGCCACACACCATTGTGTCCCTTCATAGAACTCATCAAGGACAAGGAAGGCGAATTGAAACTAAAGTGTCACGGCTATGAATCCATGGTTTCTAAATGCATTCAACGGGCTTAAAGTTTGCCACAGAATTCAGAAATACAACTTGCCACTAAGAAAGCAAATTAAACTCACAATAATCAGAGATGTTTGCAGTATCAAATTTTACTAGAAGTTAAAAGGATACAGGCTACTGTGAGAAACAGGCAGAGCATGAAATCTGTGCCTAACAGTGCAGATGCACAGGTCTTCATTACTATATAAATTTGGACTAAGTTCCATAATGAACAAATGAAGTTGCCAATCATATGGTAAGGACATTATCTTAAAAAGTCTTCATTATTTAATGGTAGAGAACATCTCCATTTTTACACTACAGTAAATATATAGCTGGAAATGACATGTATAAGCAGGTTATATACATATATCTGCTAATTCTACTACGTTTCCCATAATCAACATAGAGAAGCCCAGTATATCCATCAAAATGCATTACATAGATAAAAATTTCAGTTATATTTTCACTAGAAACCACAATCAGGAGATCTCATTAGACTATTTGCAAGAAAGTTTAGATCCAATTTTTTCTAACTACATATGTCTCCAAGGTTGGAAAGATTATTCACAGGACTAGCTGATAAACGTTTTCCTTCTCAGTCATTCAGAGTGGGCAGTTGAAGATTGGTAGGTGCTTTAGATGGTAGATATTCTTTTTACCCTCAAGTAAACACATAAAAGTTGAGGCAAAATAATTGCTCATATTAATAGAAAAACATTTCATCTGTTGGAAAATTGATAAAGATGTTTGTGTCCAATGACACCAAACAATATACTCATCAGGTAAAATGCACTATCCTAATATTGTTTCATCAATTCTCAGCTTGAAAAAAAGTTGTTGGTTTGAACTCGTAAAACATGTTCTTAAATCTATTCATTTCCTGTGGGTGTGAACACATTGTATGTATGACTTCTTAAAATATTTCTTTTATTTTTAAAGATTTAGATTACATAAATTTTACATTAAAAATATAGGGTATTCCCATATGCTCTGTCTCCTCCCTTCCTCACACACTCCCGCATTAACAATATTTTCATTAGTGTGGTACATTTGTTACAACTGATGAATGCATATTGAAGAATTGCTACTAACCATGGACTATAGTTTACATTGTAGTTTACACTTTGTCCTACACAATTTTATAGGTTTTGACAAAATGTATAATGTCCTGGATCCTTCATTGCAATGTTATGCAGGACAATTTCAATGTCGCAATGTATGACTTTTGATGAGGTTGCTTCTCTTAAAGTATGTGTGTGGACCAGCCAAATCCGGATGGGTCTTTATCTTATTCTTGTAGTGGAATGAATTCAGGCATGATGGAGAAGCTGCAAGAGGGAAGAATCTGATACCAGAAGAGGAAGGGGAGACCAGGAAAGGCCACAATGTGCTTACAATATGAGAAGCTGTGGACCCCCGAATCACTGGCAGCTAAGCCCAGAATGTCATAGTCTTTGGAGAGAAATCATCACCTTGATGATACCTTGATTTGGACATTATTTAAGCCTGAAAACTGTAAGCAAAGATATTCTTGTTTAATTTGAACCATTGCATTGACATTTCCTTGAGCAGGCTATGAAACTAAGAAATATTTTGTTACCAGAACACTGGGGTTTGCAAATACACCACTATTGCAAATACTAAAAATGTGGAAATAACTGTGGAATTTGATAATGGGTAAAGGCTGGAAGAAATGTGAGGTACTTGATAAAAAAACCTAACTTGCTTGGAAAAGACTATAAAAATAAGGATGATAAATGTACTTCTGATGAAGAGTTAGAAGGAAAATGATGAATGGTTTTTTGATAATTGGAAAAAAAATGTGACCCTTGTTTTACAGTGACAAAGAACTTTGGGAAAATGAGTTCTGATGTGCAATGGAAGGCAGACCTTGAAAACAAAGAACTTGGATATTTTGCAAAGGATATTTACAAGCTAAATGTTGAAAGAGTAGACTGATTTATCCTTGTAAATTTAGAGAAATGAGAGAAGAACGTGATAACATGAGAACTGAACATGCAAGCACTAAGAAAACAGAAATTAGAGGTTTGAAAAATTCTGAGTTTCCATATAATGGGTTCCCCAGAGAATAGTGTACCATATGAGGGTTTAATGGAACATGGAACCAGTCAGCAATTTCTGTGGAAGTCAGAATTGGAAATCCAAATTATCTAGGAAAAATCTATGGAAGGTACTTCTGTCATGATTTGGACCCCTGTGAACTACATCCATAATGACAAGTTTTTTCTGCAATTGATATTAATGGAAGCACTGTAAGCCTGAAAAAAGGCCAGAAAATGGATTGATTGAAGGAAAATCACTTCAAGTACAGAAGCATAGAAGATGAAGTCTGGTTTGAAGATATCTTGGTCCAAGAGTGGAGGACCACCCATATGTGTGGAAGTGGTGGGTTTGCCCCAGCACTTAGATAAGGTGATCCTCATACCCAATTTTTCAGGAAAAGAACTGCTACCCCAGTAATTGGAGAGGGTAGAGCATATGTGCCAGGGTTGTGGAGAGTCTTCACAGCACCCGAATACTCAGAGTGGGTGGATGTTGTTCCCTGAGCATTCACTGAGAGCTTAGCTACCATCTCAATGCTAGGAGAGGGTGGAACATTCATCACAGTTTTCAAAGAGAGCATGGTTGCTGGTCAATCTCTTGGAAAGGGTTGGGCTGCCACTGTGTCAGTGTTGCTGGTCAAAACACCATTCCATAGGTGATTCTCAGGCCTTGAAATCTAATGGAGTACACCTTGTAGGGCTTCAAAACTGTTTGTGACATTTGCTTCCAAGAAGCCCCAGCAAAAGAGAGAGAGAAAAGACACAGAAAAATATAGTCAAAGAAATAATGGTTATAAACTTTTCAAATCTGATGAAAGACATATATATACACATCCAAGATGCTCAATGAAGCAGGACAAACTCAAGGAGAGACATGGTGGAAACATTATAATAAATTTTCAAAATCCAAAGACAAATTTAGTATCCTGAAGTAGCAAGACAGAAGTGACTCAACACACAGAGTTATCATAAACTAGATTAATTTCCAAGTTCTCATTAGGAACTACCGAGAATAGAAGGCTGTTTAATGATATATTTAAAATACAAAAATATTTAACCAAAAATTATATATCATGTAAAACTCTCCTTCAAAATTTGAGAATTTAAGACATTCTCAGTTAAGCTAAAGCTGATTGAATTCACTACCACTAACTCTGTCCTACTAGAAGCTCTTTTTTTAAAAAAAACAAATCAATTTTATTGATACATATTAATAAAACATACAATTCAATTAAAATGTACAATCAGTGGCACTCATTACATTCACAGAGTTCTTTTTTAATTAAAAAGTGTTATTGAAGTATATCATTCATATGTGAACAGTCATAAACAATATATGTATAGTAGATGTGAACTTAAAAAGCAAATATATATATCATCAAACAGGGATCCCATATATCAACCCATTACCAATACTTGCATTGTTTTGAAACATATGTTACAAATTATGGAAGATCATCATCAAAATATCACTAAGAACTATAGCCCATATCTTATTTTTGATGTATTTTCTCCAAGAACCACCCAATTATTAACACCCTGTATTAGAATTATACATTTATTATAGTTATAATTCATGAGAGAATATTCATATATTTGTTCAGTGAGCCACAGTTGAGCTTTTACCACAGAATTCACTGTGTTATACAATCCTATGTCTTGTACAATCCATTCAAAGTGTACCCTCTATGGCTCTCATTTTCACCATATGATTCTGCTGCCATCACCTCAATGAATTTTAGAGTGTTTTACTTACTCAAAAAGGAAAAATCCTATACCCCATTTTATCCCACTATTATTATCTCTTAAAATTGATATATCTTCTTCTTTGCCATTACTGCAAATATTGCATATTACTACTGTCCATAAGTTACATTAATTTTAGTTTTCCCATGTATCACCATATTCTTAACAATCTGTAAAAGAAATACATTCTTATATTTATATAATTAAAAACAATCTTCATCCACCACTGAAATCACTAAGCTATACCTTCCCTAGAGTACCTTCTATCATCCTTTCTACTGATATTTATGTCCCTGAACTATACCTTTCAGGCAAAATCACATTTATAAATCAGCAGTGTTAAACTCAATATAATGTGCTATCATCAGCTCTATTCGTTTCCACACTTTTACAGTAAACCATATTAAAAATGATCCATATATTAAGCATCAGGTCCCATTCTCAACCCACATTCTATCTCCTAATATCTTAAACTCTAGAGTTTTCTTCCATGAGTTTGCACATCATATTTTGTTTAAAATAGACAAAAGTAGATTTTATATATAAAACTGTTATAAGAGATTAAGAAGGTCATTATATATTAATAAAAGGGGAAATTCACCAAGAAGAAATAATTATAATAAGTATATATGTACCTAATCTTGTTGTTCCAAGATATATGGGGCACAGACTGGCAAAACTGAAGGAAGATATAGACATATCTAAAGTAATTATCAGAGACTTCAACACAACACTTACAACATTGTATAGAACATGTGGACAGAGGCAAAATAAGGCAACAGAAAGTTTGAATATTATGATAAATTACTTAGGCCTAATAAATATTTAAAGAGTATTACCCTCATTATAGGGTATGCATTCTTCAAAAGTGCTCATGGATCCATGACTGATCATATGTGATTCTTAAGACAGGTCTCAATAAATATTAAAACACTGAAATTAAACAAAGCACTTTCTCTGATCATAATGGAATGAATATGGAAATGAATAAATGCGATAAAATAGAAAATGCCCAAATATATGGAGATTAAATACACTCTTTTAAACAATAAGCAGGTCAAAGATGAAATTATAAGAGAAATCTCATTTAAATATCTCAAGATGAATGAAAACAAGAACAGAACATATCAAAACCTATGTGACACAGCAAAGGCTATGCTGAGAGTGAAATTTATAGGCCTCAATGCTTACATTAAAAAAGAAGAAAGAGATAAATCAAAGACCTAACTACACACCTGGAAGGGCTAGAAAACAAAAGCTTATAAAGCCAATCCAAGCCAAAGAAAAGCAATAATGATTATCAGAGCAGAAATAAATGAAATTGAGAGAAAATTAGAATCAGCAAAACTAAGATCAACAAATTATTAGGTAAACTGACAAATGAAAAAAGAGAGAAGATGCAATTAAATGAAATCATAAATGAGTGGAGGTCCATCACCACTGAACCCACAGAAATATGAGAGAATATAAGAGGATACTATGAACAACTGTACACCAACAAACTAGACAACATAGACAAAAAGAATAAATTCCTGGTAGCACATGAACAATCTACACTGACCCTGGAAGAAATAGAAGACCTCAACAAACCAATCACAAGTAAAGAGATTGAAACAGCCATCAAAAACCTCCCAGAATTGAAAGTCTTAGAAATAGATTGTTTCACAAGTGAATTCAAACACTCATGCAAATATGATCTAACACCAATGTTGCTCAAGCTCCTCCAAAAAGTTGTAAAGGAGGGAATACTATCAAACTTGATTTATGAAGACATCACCCTAATTGGATCCAAATACAGATAGATATCTTTAAAAAGAAATTATAAACTTCTCTAAAGAATATAGGTGCAAAAATCCTCATCAAAATAATTACTAAATAAATTCAAAACATATGAAAAGAATTAGACATTAAAATCATATAGGTTTTATCTGAGGTATACAAGGGTGGTTCGATTCAAGAAAATCAATTAGGATAATATTCCACATTAACAAATTCAAGAAGAAAATTCACATGATACTCTTGATTGAAACAGAAAAAGCATTTGACACAATTCAACTTTATTTCTTGGTGAAAAAAAAGCACTCCAAAAAATACAAAAGATAGGAATAGAAGGAAATTCTCAAAATTTTTATGTAAGAAAAACCCACAGTTTCCATAATTTTGTCATTATGCATTACGATTTTCACTTTTGAATTTTATTTTTAAAGAAGTTTTAGATTAAAAAAAAAAGATAAACAGGATCACCTCGATATTAAATTTTTTCACTTCAAAGGAGTGTGTCAAGAAAGTGAAAAGGCAGCCAACTCAATGGGAGAAAATATTTGTTAACCACTTGTCTGATAAGGGTCTAATAGACAGCATTTGTAAAGATGCTTTACAAATATCTTTGTAAAGATATTTTACATCTTAAAAATAAAAGACAAACAACTCATTTAAATAATTGGAAAGAGATTAGAACATAAACTTCCAAAGAGGAAATGCAATTGGTGATAAAGTACATGAAAAGATGCTCAACATCACTAGCAATTAGTGAAATGCCAATCAAAAATACAATGAGATATCATCATACACCTATTAGACTGGCGGCTATTAAAAAAAAAAGACCTACAATGTTCTAGAGGATGTGGAGGAAAGAGAAACCTCATCCCCTGCTTTTAGGAATGTAGAATGGTGCAGCCATTGCAGAGAACAGTTTGGGGTTCCTTGGGAAACTAACTATAGAATTGCCATATGATCCAGCAATCCTGCTGCTGGGGATACACCCAGAAGAATTGAAAGCAGGGAAGAGATACATGTAAATCAATGTTCATAGCAGCAATACTCACTATTGACAAAAGTTGGAAGCAACCCAAATGTCCATCAACAGAAGAATGGCTAAGCAAAATGTGGTATACACATACAATAGAATATTACTAAGCTGTAAGAAGGAATGAAGTATTTACACATGAAAAATTGATCAATTTTGAAGACCTTATGTTGAGTGAAGTAAGCCAATCACTAAAGGACAACCATTGCATGGCCTCACTGCTACGACCTAAGTATACTGAGAAAAATCACAGAGTGGGAGTCGGGAAGATAAGTTATGAGGAGACGGAAAGGATGTAGAGTGTGTTGAGCTGACGCCCAATATGGGCAAAACGTATGATAAGGTAAAAGGGGGTCATTTGGCAGTGGATGAGGGTGATGGTGGTGCAGGGATGTGAGTGGGGATGACAGTGCTGAAATGTGAGGGTGAGTAGGTAGGGAGGGTTGGGTTGGACTATACAGAACTGGTTGGAGGGCTGGAGGAAGGAACAGATGAACTCGGGGTATTTGTAGGTCTCTGGTTGAAATTACAATGGTTGGAATGTTTTTTTGACAAATATGGCAGAGGAGTGTCACTTGTGGAGGGTGTTGGTGGTAGGGGAAATGTGGAAAAGGGTGCACCTGGAGCATGTTTCTATGGAATATGAGTTTTCTTCTTAGCATAGGGTGTTATATCAATGGGTGGAAACTCATGCAATAAACAAGAAAATATTAAAATCTCATCCTGGGGAATACTGATCTGTTCTCAAATAGAGGGGCTATAATCACTCAATTACATAGGCAGTCCCTAATAAAAGAAAACAGACTAGTATGTTAAGCCCTCAATATTAATGCAAGAACTATGAAGCTTATTCTTCACAAATTGAAACTTAGTGGTTCCATAGATTCCAAGGGGAGGACCAGGGGAGAATAGGACATTTTTAGGACAATGGAATTATTCTGCATGATCTTGCAATGACAGATACAGGCCATTATACATTTTTTTCAAAACCTATAAAATTGAATGGCACAAAAGCAGGCAGAAAAATCACGTGGAGGAAAATTATAAATGAGTCTAACTCTTATACATTGGGAAGACAATTTATCATATATTCCTTCGTAAGGCCCACTGATGGGGTACCAATTTCCTGGGGATGACTGCACTGCCTATAGTGCCTAGATGTCTCTAGAGTCCTCAGGAGATCCCCTGCTAAAGGGACTGTTTACAGTGGCAGTCATTGAGATCCTCCTGAGACGTGCATTCATTCTTCAATCTTGAGGATTTGGGGATGATGATGACCACTCTGCTTCTGATTGGGAGGGAGCTTAGGTCCCATGGTGTTGATAGATGCAAGAATCTTGCTTGCAGTTGTAGATACTCTCTCTTTTTGGGGATGAGTGTTGTTCATAATCATCATTTTCTTAGTTGTCCTGGACAAGTCTGATGGACTGGAGAGTAGGGGTTGGCTGCAAATCTGTTGAGATTCAAGGCTCTACAGGCATATAAATAGACCAAAGACTTAATTCTCTGGGACATATATTTAATGGATAAATACTAATTATAGGTTAAAATAATAGGCAGGGGAAATATGTTTAGGGAAATTATAAATAAGTCTAACTCTTTAACATTAGAAAAATAGGTTAACATAACTTTCAAGGTAAGGCTTACTAATGAGATGCCATTTTCTGAGGTTGTGTGCTCTGCCTATAGTGTCCAGATGTCCCTAGGACCCTCAGGAACAACCCTGCCTGAGACTTTGTTTACTACGGCAGTTAGTGAGATCGTCCTGAGGTGTGCATAATTGTAACCTCTGGAATTGTATTCTGGCTCACTTTCAATCTCTTGGCCATAAAATCTCTTTTTTATTTAATATGCACCCCTTGTTGGAAAGGTCTTTTTCCAAATGCATCACTCATTGACACTTGGTAATCATACCTCAGTGCCAGGGAGGCCAATTCCCACGAGTCATTTCCCTTCCTTTGGATTACACTGAGCTTATATGCTGGGTTTGGCTTAGAGAGAGGCCACAATTGAATTACAAAGAGGTTTTAAGAAGGTAACTCACAGGCAATATATATTACTAGGCTAAGTTTCAATTTAACAAGAACAAAGTTCTTAGGTACAAACATCAACATCAAGGGCCTGGTGCAGTGGTCTGCCATCCTTGACTAGGCCCTAATCATATACTCTAGAGATTCTTGTCGCTCTGTTAAAGAATGGAGCAGGGCTCCCCACAATCTCTGTGAAAACAAATTAAAAAAAAACAAAAACTTGCATTGTGACTTTCATCCCCATAAGATATGTTACCTTTTATATATGTTTACAATTTCTTCTGCATGTTCCCCCAGTGTCTTCATATATTTTTCCAATTTATCTTCAAAGATGATTAAGACTACAAAAAGTCACACTGAAAATATAGGAATTCCCATTTACCCCACCCCATCCCCTCTCATCTTTTTCACTATTAATAATATGTTAAATGAGTATGGTACATATGTTACCATTGATGAACTAATATAGAAGCATTGTTGCTAACCATGGCCATTAGTTTACATTATGATTTACACTTCATGCCATACAATTTAATAAATGTTCACAAAATATATAATGGCCTGTATCTGCCATTGCAAAATCAGACAGAAAATTCCAATGCCCTAAAAATGCCCTAGGTTCCACCTATTATTCCCTCCCCCTCCTCTTGGAAAGTATGGTAACCACTAACTTAGAATTTTTCAACAATTTTCACAATTAAATGCACTAAGATTGAGGTCTTGACATATTGTTCTGTTTTCTTTTTTTCTTTTATTCTTCTTTTATTAGGTCCTGCTTATGTACTTGAGAGATTCTTGCCCATCTATTTGAGAAGGTAGCAGGACTCCCCAGGATGGGAGTTTAATATTTTCTTTTTTATTGTGTGGGTCTCCACCACTGAGATAAAACCCTATGACAAGATGAACACATTCATATTTCATAGAAGCATGCCCTAAGTGCGCCTTTTCCCACACATCTCCCCACCACAAAAACCTTGCACCAGTGACTGACCCTTGTCATATTTGCCAAAAGAATTTTTCCAAAATTGTATTTTAAACCAGAGACCTACAACTCCCCAGAGTTCACCTGTTCCTTCTTCCAGCCCTCCCCCCAGTTCCATGGATATTCCAATGCAGCCCCAAACATGCCCACCATCATATTCCAGCACCATTGACCCCAATCACAACCCGCCAACTCCATTATCCCCAACCACTGCCACACCATCCCCTTCCACCTTATCATAAGTTCTGCACAGATTGAGCATTGGCTCACCATTCCTTACTGCCTCTCTGTAACCTGATAAACTATATACCTTCCAGACTCTAGCTGTGTGAGTCTTCTCAGTATGCTTAGGTCATAGCAGTGAGGCCGTGCAGTAATTGTCCTTTTGTGACTGGCTTACTTCATTCAATATAAGGTCTTCAAGATTCATCAATATTGTCACATGAGTCAATATTTCATTCCTTCTTACAACTAAGTAATATCCCTTTGTATGTATAAACCACATTTTGCTTATCCATTCTTCTGATGATGGACAATTGGATCGCTTCCAACTTTTGGCAATAGTGAATAATGCTTCTATGAACATTGGTGTGCATGTATCTGTTTCTTTCCCTGTTTTCAATTACTCTGTGTATATAACTAGTAGTGGGATTGCTGGACCATGTTACAATTCTATAATTAGCTTCCTAAGGAACTGCCAAAATGTCCTCCACAATGGCTGCACCATTCTACATTCTCACCAAGAGTGTATAAATGTTCCCTTTCCTCCACATCCTATCAAAACTTGTATTTTTTGTGTGCTTTTAAAAATAAATTTTAGTCTAAAAGGTGTAAGATGATATTTCATTGTATTTTTGATTTGCATTTCCCTCAACACTAGTGATGTTGAGCAGCTTTTCATCTGCTTTTTATCCACTCGTATTTCTTCTTTAGAAAAGGGTTTGTTCAAATTTCTTGCCCAATTTTTTTTAACAAATCAATTTTATTGATCCATATTAATGAAGAATAAAATCAATCCCAAGTGTAAAATCATTAGTATTTACTTTTATCACATTGTTGTGAATTCAGTACTTAAATCATTATTAGAGCATTTCATTAGTCCAATAACAATATTTTTTAAAAAGCAAGCAAAAAAACCCACCTCATCACCTCTCAATCTCTCCATGCCTCCATGTGGTGGAGACTGCTACACTCTTTCTGTCTTTCTTGTTTACTTGTACTTAGACTCTTATTGGATAAGAGGTTCCCAAATACTTTCTCCCATTGAGTAGGCAGCCTTTTCATTTTCTTGACAAAGCCCTTTGAAGTGGAACTTGTTTTTGTTCAATTTTTGTTTTAATTTTGAGGAGGTTCCATTTATCTTTTTTCTTTTGCTGCTCACATTTGGGCCTAAAGTTTATAAAACCATTTCCAACTACAAAATCTCATAGATGTTTCCCTACATTATCTTTTAGGAACTTCATGTTCTTGACTCTTATATTGAAATCTTTGATCCATTATGAGTAAACTTTTGTATAGGATGTGAGAAGGTGGTCCTCTCTCATTCTTTTGGATATAGATATGAAATTCTCCCAGCACCAGTTGTTAAAGAGGCCATTCTGTCCCATTTGCATTGGCTTGGTGACCTTGTCAAATATCAGTTGGCTGCATATGTGTGGATCTATAACAGAACTCTTATTCCATTTCCATTGGTCAGTATGTCTATCCTTTCACCATTACCATGCAGTTTTGACCACTGTAGCTTTGTAGTATGCTTTAAAGTCAGGTAGCATGATTCCTCCAATTTTGTTATTCTTTTTCAATATGTTTTGGGGAATTTGGGGACCCATTCCCTTCCAAATAAATTCCATAATTGCTTTTCCAATTCACTAATATTAGCTGTTATAATTTTTATTGGGATTGGAATAAATTTGTTAATCAATTTGATTAGGAAAGACATCTTAGTGATATTTAGTCTTCCAGTTCATGAACAAGGAATATTTAACCATTTATTTAGTTCTTCTCTGATTTCCTTTAACAATGTCATGTAGTTTTATGTGTCCAAGTTCTTTACATCTTTTAAGTTTATTCCTAGATATTTGTTATTGTAAATTGAATTTTTCTTGATTTCTTCCTCATATTACTAATTATTAGTGTACAGAAATGCTACTGATATTTCTATGTTGATCTTATATCCTGCAAATTTACTAAACTCATGTCAGGTCTAGAAGCATTTTAGATTTTTCATGACTTTCTATGTATAGGATCATGTTATCTGCAAACAGTGTAAGTTTTACTACTTCCTTTCCAATTTGGATGTCTTTTATGTCTTTTTCTTGACTAAGTTCTTGAGCAAGTACTTTGAATACAATGTTAAATAAGAGTGGTGGCATTGGGCATTCTTGTCTTTTTCCAGGTCTTAGAGGGAAGCCTTTAGCATTTCACCATTGAGTATGATGTTACCTGTGTTTTATTTTATTTTATTGAAGTATATCATTCACACATGAACATACATAAACAATAAGTGTATAGTAAAAGTTGTGAACTTACAAAATAAACATGCATTACATCATAGTGGGGTCCCATGCATCACCCCACCAACAACCCCTTACATTTTTGTGAAACATTTGTTAGAAATTTTGAAAGAATATCATCAAAGTATTACTACTAAATATAGTCTATAATTTACATTTGGTGTATTTTCCCTCAACCTACACTATTATTATTATTTCAATATATTTTTATTACAGAAGTTGGGAACTTACAAAACTATCATGCACATGTATAGAATTCTCACAGCGCTTCACCAACACACCACACTGTGGTGGAACACTTATTACAGATTATGAGATAATATCAGACTATTACCACCCAGAGGTGGATGAAAATTGTGGGTGATGGTGCAGATGCAAGAATGTCCTTCTGTGACCTAAAGCAGATGTATGTCACTATTGCAGGGTAGTGGGAATATGGAGAAGCATGCAAAAACTAAAATTGGTGTGACCTATGGATTTTGGTTAATGGCAATACTGTAATATTCTTGCATCAATGCCAAAGATGTACTGTTTTGATAATGGGAGGTATGGCAAATGTTTACCTGTGGATTTTCATATATACCCTTCATCATGTTGAGGAAGTTCCCTTCTATTTCTATCTTTCAAAGTGTTTTTATCAAGAAAGAATGCTGCATCTTGTAAAATGCTTTTTCTGCATCAATAGAGATAATTTTCACAATTAGATGTGATTTTTATCTTTTGATCTGTTAATGTGGTGAATTACATTGATTGATTTTCTTATGTTGAACTATCCTTGCATACCTGGGATAAAACTCTCTTGATCATGGTGTATAATTTGTTTGATGTGTTGTTGAATATGATTAGCATGTATTTTGTTGAAGACTTTAACATCGAAGTTCATTAGAGAGATAGATCTGTACTTTTCTTTACTTGTGGCATCTTTATGTGGCTTTGGTATTAGGGTGATGTTGGCATCATAAAATGAGTTTGGTAATGTTCCCTCCACTTCTATTTTTGGAAGAGTTTAAGCAAGATTGATGATTTTTCATGAATGCCTGGTAGAATTCACTTGTGAAACTATCTGGTCCTGGGCTTTTCTTGGTTGGGAGGTTTTTGATAACTAACTCAATCTTGCTACTTGTAATTTGTCTGTTGAGTTCTTCTATTTCCCATGCAAACCCACCTCACTGACACCCTGAACCAGTGATCCTCCCCTGCCATTGCTATGACCCTTCTGTGGTCCAAAACCTCTCCAAAATTATGCCAAAAATAATCAAATAAAATTAATAAGAATATGAATTAATAAATTAAAGAATAACCAATAAAATACCAAAAAATTAAAACAATTTGAAATAATACAAAAATTTTAAAAATTTAAACATTGTATCTTTCATCAATGTAATATATGCTGTCTTCTATGAACAGTGACATTTTCCTCCATATATTCCCCCACTGTATTATTTTTTTCATTTTATCTTCAAAGGAGCTTTACGATACAGAAAAGTCACAAAGAGAATATGGGTGATTCCCGTATACTCACGACCCTTCCCCTTTTTCCCTCTCCTTTATTACTAACATTTTCATGTGGATGGTACATTAGTTACAGTTGCTGTACAAATATTGAAGCATTGTTACTAATCATGGTCAAAGATTTACAATATTGTTTACATTTTGGGCCATTTGAAGTGGCCTATATACCTTTTTCCAAGATCATGCTGAACATTTCTAATGTCCTAAAAATGCCCTATGTTCCGTCTATTATATTCCTCCCTTCCCCTCCTCTTGGAACCTATCGTAATCACTGAGCTTGAATATTTGAAGAATAAGTTTCATAGTTACTTGCAATAATATTGAGGGCTTCACATATTGGTCTTTTATTTTTTCATTAGGCACTGCCTATGTTCTCAAGAGATTCTTGTCCCTCTAATTTAGAGCATAGCAGGACTCCCTAGGATGGAAGTTTAATATTTTCTTGTATATTGTGTGTGCCTCCACCCACTGATATAACACACTATGACAAGAAGAACACTTAGATATTACATAGAAGCTTACCCCATATTCCATATACTCTTGACAACAACACCTTACATCAGTAACCCTCCCCTGCCATATTTGCCAAAAGAACATTTCCAACATTATAGGTTTAACCACAGACTTGCAAATCCCCAGAGTTCAACTGCATTCCTTCTTATAGCTGAGCAATATTCTATTGTATGTACATACCAGTTTGTTTATCTATTCATCTGTTGATGGACATTTTGATTTCTTTCAACTTTTGGCAATTGTGAATAATGTCGCTATGAACTTTGGTGTGCTGTTTGTGTCCCTGCTTTCAAGTCTTCTGGTTACATACCCAGCAGTGGAATTGCTGGATCATATAGTAGTTCAATAATTAACTTCCTGAGGTACCGCCAAACTGTTCTCCTCAATGGCTGCACCATTCTACATTCCCACTAGCAGTAAATATGTGTTCCTTTTTCTCCACATCCTTTCCAACACTTGTAGTCCTCTGATTTTTAATAACTGCCAGTTTATTGGGTGTAAGATGATACATTATTGTAGCTTTGATTTGCATTTCCCTAATAGCTAGTGATGTTTTGGATCTTTTCATGTGCTTTTAAGCCATTTGCATTTTTTCTTTGGAGAAGTGTCTATTCAAATCTCTTGCCTATTTTTTAAATGGGTTGTTTGTATTTTTATTTTTGAGATGTAGGATTTCGTTATATATGCTGGATATTTGGCCCCTATCAGAAAACTGGTTACCAAATATATTCTCCCACTGAGTAAGCTGCCTTTTCACTTTCTTTTTTTTTTTTTTAAAGATTTATTTATTTATTTATTTATCCCCCCCCTTGCTGCTTGTGCTTGCTGTGTCCATTCGCTGTGTGTTTTCTCCGTGTCTGCTTATCTCCCCCTTGCTGTGAGGTCCCGCTGCATCAGTCCACTATTTTATTTTATTTTTAAAGATACTTAGATTACATAAATGTTACATTAAAAATATAGGGGGTTCTCAAATGCCCCCACTTTACACCTCCCACTTTTCCCCATTTTAACAACATCCTTCATTAGTGTGGTACATTCATTACAATTGATGAACACATTTTGGAGCATTGCCACTAAGCATGCATTATAGTTTACATTGTAGTTTACACTCTCTCCTGCATTTTCTTGACAAACTCCTTTGAAGCACAAAAGTTTTTAATTTTGGGAAGGTCCTGTTTTTCTATTTTTTCTTTCATTGCTTTGCTTTGTGTGTAAATTTCCTTACTACAAGATCTCAAAGATGCTTCTCTACATTATCTTTTAGGAGCTTCATGTACTTGGCTCTTATATTTAGATCTTTGATCCATCTTGAGTTAATTTTTGTATAGGGCATGAGATGGTGTCCCTCTGTCATTTTTTTGAATGTAGATATCCAGTTTGCTCAGTGCCACTTATTAAAGAGGCCATTCTCTCCCAGTTGAGTGAGCTTGGTGGCCTTGTCAAATATCAGGTAACCGTATATATGAGGATCTGTATCAGAACTATCAGTTCTTTTCCATTTGTCAGTATGTCTATCCTGTGCCAATACCATGCAGTTTTGACCACTCTAACTTTGTAGCATGTTTTAAAGTCAGTTTGTGTGATTCCTCCCATTTTGTTTTTCTTTTTCAATATGCCTTTGGATATTCAGGGCCCCTTGTCCTCCCAAAGAAATATCAGAGTTAGCTTTCCTATTTCAGTAAATAAATGCTGTTGTAATTTTTATTGGGATTGTGTTAAATCTGTAAATCAATTTAGGTAGGACAGACTTCTTATTGATGTTTGCCTTCCAATCCATGAACTGGGAATATTCTTCAATTTATTTAGGTCTACTTTGATTTCCTTTAACAATGTTGTGTAGTTTCCCAGCTTTTCCTCTAGTATGTCTTGAAATTCTGGCCTTTTGGTAACAAACTCCCCCAATTTTGCTTGTCTGTTGAGACTTTAAACTCACCATCATATTTGAAGAACAGTTTTGCCTGATACAGAAATCTTGTCTGAGAGTTTTTCTTTTTCAGTATCTTAGATACATCATGCCATTTTGTTCTTGCCTCCACGGTTTATGATGAGGGTTTGGCTCTTAATCTTATTGAAGTTCTGATGTGTATGATGCATTGCTTTTTCTTGCTGCTACCAGAATCTGATATTTGTCATTCTTAATAGTAGGCATCTCAGACTAGGTCTATTAGGATTTATTTTTTTTGGGATATGTTGTCCTTATTGAATGTTGATATTTATATCTTTCATAAGGGTTGCGAAATTTTCAGTCATTATTTTCTCAGATAGTCTTTCTACCTCTTTTCCATTCTCTTCTCCTTCTGGGGAACCTATAATATGTATTTTTGTGCATTTTCCATTGTCATTCAATACCCTGAGACCCTTTTCCATTTTTCCATTCTTTTCTTGTTCTAGTCTGTATATTAAAGTTCAGATATTCTGCCCTCAATATCACTAATTCCGTCTTCAAGCAATTCAAACTGTGTTTTTTTGTGTGGCTTTAAAATGTTTCTCATCTCACCCACTGGCTCTTTCATTCCCATAACCTCTTTTCCTCTTCTGTGCAGGTGTTCAAATTGTTTTTTATGTTCAACCAGTGTTTTCTTAATATCATTTATATCTTTAGTAATATTTTCCTTTAACTGTTTGAATTGTTTTAGGACATTTCTGTGATTATCATTGATTAGTTGTCTTAAATCTTGTATCTTTTCAGCATATTTCATTGGTTCCTTTGCTGTTTCCTAGTATTGCTTGTACATTTTTGCTGATATCTAGGCATCTGAATATGTGTGAATTTACTCTGAGAGTCAATTTCTTTCTCTTGTTTAATGTTTTTATCCATGGCTTTTATTTGATTTTTTTTTCATATATATTTTAAAAGATGCTTAGATTACATAGATGTTACACAAAAATTACAGGGATTCCCGTGATCTCCACCTCCCATACCTCCCATAACATCTTACATAAACCTCTTTCATTAGTGTGGCACATCACCTGCAATAGATATACACATCCTGGGGCTTTGCAACTAAGCATAGACCACAGTTCACATCGTAGACCAC
>JAQZBX010056574.1:0-18196 GCA_029593785.1 Cabassous unicinctus
AATCCAAGAAGCCTGAACCCTGGGCAAATGTCGGCAGCTGTCTTGCTCCAACATGTGACATTGGACTTTGGTGAGGGAAGAAACTTATGCTTTATGGCCTGGTATCTGTGGACTTCTACCCCAAATAAATACCCTTTATAAAGACCAACTCATTTTTGGTATTTCACATTAGCACTCCTTTGGCTGACTAATACAGGCATCTTAACAATATTGAGTATTTCAACCCATAATTATACATAGTTTATTTTTCCATGTATATCAGTCTTCTTTAACACTTTCAGTAATGTTTTACACTCTGTATTATACAGATATTGCTCATATTTTATTAGATTTATACATAAGTATTTCCTATTTTTGGTGTTGTAAAAGGAACTGCTTTTTGAAAATTTTGAATTCTTGTTCAGTTGTTGGGGACCTGTGACACATGTTTTCCTCCCAAATTCTCCTTATGGTAATGCAAATATTTATCCTATGTCTGTGTCTCATTTGTATATTGGAAGCAGATAACTTGTTTAGTATGTTTCACGGGTCTATAGACAGAGGGAAACTTTTGGTCTAAGACAAACTGTATTCCTATAACTGATTTTGATGTTATTTTGTACTTAGCATTGCTACTGAAATGATTTAAACAAGATATTTGTCTAGCCTTAAAAAATATCCCCACAAGATAATTTTGATTACAAGGTCAAAACAGTGACTTTACAGTGGAGCATCCTGACCATCTCAAGGTAACAAAGTGATAAAAGTTTCCATTATCAGTAATTATGCCTGTGAACTAAGAAGGGTAGAACAGCACTTCTTTGATCTTGTTGTCAAAAATGCATAAACTAAAATTAATTATGTGGAAACTTAAGACAAATCCAAATTGACGGGCATTTCACAAAATTATTCATTTCTCTTCTTTAAAAGAGTGAATATCAGGGGAAAAAATAGCAGGATATAAGATCAACAAGCAAAAATCAGTACCATTTCTGTACAATAAAATGAGCAATCTGAGGAGAAAATCAAGGAAAAAAAATATATTTACAATAACAATGAAAAGAATCAAATATCTAGGAATAAACTTAACTAAGGATGTAAAGGACTTGCCACTGAGCTCACTCACTGGGACAGAATGGCCTCTTCAATAATGGTGCTGAGAGAACTGGATAGCAATATCCAAAAGAATGAGAGAGGACTACTGTCTCATGCCCTATACAAAGATTAACTCAAGATGGATCAAAGATCTAAATATAAGAGCCAAGACCATAAAGCTCCTAGAAGATAATGTCAGGAAGCATCCAGGAGATCTTTTAGTAGGAAATGGTTTCATAAATTTTATACCCAAAGTACAAGCAATGAAAGAAAAAATAGATAAATGGGACCTCCTCAAAATTAAAAACTTTTGCGCTTCAAAGGAGTTTGTCAAGAAAGTGAAAAGGCAACCTACTCAATGGGAGAAAATATTTGGAAAAAAATGTGAGATGGAGAGGGGTTGTATTATATGAGATTCCCCTATATTTTCAATGTAACTTTTTTGTAATCTAAAACTTTTTTAAAAATTAAGAAAAAATACAAAAAAGAGTGAATGTCATTAATGCAAGTCAAAGAAGACTGATAAACTGTTCCAAAAATGGAAAAAATAAAAAGACATAACTAAATGCAATACACCATCCAGTACTGCAATATGGATTTAAAAAAATCATTGGGATAATTGGTTATATATGAATAATACCTAATAAGCAATATTAATTTTCTGGTTTTGATAATGGCACAGTGGTTAGGTAGGACATTAATTTTAGAGAAGTTGGATGAAGGAGATAGAGGATTTCTGAAAACTGCTTTTGCAATATTTTTTATAAAATAATACATTAAAACCAAAAATATTGTGGTTAAACACACAGCATTTTCCTATCCTGAAACTACCTGGGCAAATAGAAACAGTTTCTCATCAAAACATTCTAGTTTTCTCAGGGCAAGTATTACATACATATTATTCTTCAATCTATAGATTAATTGGTTCTTCATAGAAAGCACACAGGTGTAAAAGACAGAAGAGTTTCCTCATTCATAAACCTGGCAGCAGATGGATTGAGATACATAAGTGAACATGATCCAAACAGCAAAGAAACCACAATTATATGGATACTGCATGTCCTGAAGGCTTTAACCTTTCTTCAAGCAGAATTGATGTGGAGAATGAAACCATAAAAGATAATGGCACTGACACTGGGCACAAAGTTGTTGATGCTTCCCACAATGAACACCACTAGCTCATTGACGTAAGTACTTGTGCAGGAGAGCTGGAGCACAGGGAGGATGTCACAGAAATAACAGTTGATGGTTTTGGCATCACAGAAGGTCAGTCTCAGCATGCATCCACTGTGGGCCATAGCACCAGAAAATGCCATCGAGTATGAACCAAAAATAAGGTTAGAACACACTTTTGGCAACATGGCAATGTTATACAAGTGTGCATTACAGATGGCCACATAAAAATCATAGATCATTGATTTCAGTATATGGTACTGAGAAATACAAAACAAAAACAACAACAGGAACCAAAAAAAACCCATAAAAAGTAGAGCTGGGTCATGCACACAGTGTAGGAAATAGTATTCTTCCTTGATATGAAGTTGATTAGCATTTTGGAAGTAAAAACAGACGTGTAACGAGGTCTATGAGGGACAAGATAAATAGGAAAAAGTACATGCGGTGTGAGGCATGCGGTGTGAAGGTGCAAATTTAGTCCAATTTAAGTTATCAAGCCCAAGTTTCCCAGCATGGTAAACATATACATTGCTAGAAAGAGGTAAAACAGTGGGAGATCTGGGTGGTCTGTTAACCCCACCAGAATGAATTCAGACACGAAAGAGCCACTTCGAGTAGCCATTTGGATCTGGGGGATCTGTGAGCACAAAGAAAAGAATTACTGGAGAGGGTAATCCAGATCTTCCCACGATATCTCCTCGTACAGAAGTTGACTATACAATGGGAATGGACTACTCCAACATAGACCCATAGAAACTGCCTTTATCACTCCCATGATATTGAGTGACAGTGATTTTTCCTTATTGGAGTTCCTATATCAGACTGTCAAAGGGGTGCTGATGCAAAGTACCAGAAATCTGTTGGCTTTTATAAAGGGCATTTATTTTAGGTAAAAGCTTACAGTTACAAGGCCATAAAAGTCAATCTCAAGGTTGCTTTCTCTCCAAAGTCAGTTCCACGTGTTAAAGCAAGATGTTTGCTGATCTTTGCCTGAGCTCTCCTTCCACTCCGGGCTTCCAGTCCTCTCTCTCCTGGCATAGGGCTTGTTTCTTTCCGGGTCTTCTATATCAGCCCCAGCTGTTCTGTTCTCTTCAAACTATCAGGTGAATGGGTCATCTCTCCCTGGGGCCCCAGGATAAAAAATGACAGAGCTCTCTCTCTTCCCATGTCTGTCTCAGTCAGTCTTTGTGTTTCCATTTATATCAGACCCAGCAAGGGGCTGAAACTCAACTTGAGTCAGGCACACTGACATGGTCAAATATAAAAGCCCTAACTCAATTTTAACAGGTAATGCAATCAAGAAACCTCAGCGGAATTTAGTGCAGTCAAAGGGTATCACTCCCAGAGGAATAGATTGGTCTGTAAACATAATCTTTCTCTTTTGGAGATTGAAAACTAATCTCAAACTGCCACAACTCCTAAACTTAATATAACCAAGCACACACCCCAAAATAGCCTACAGAATGAAAGACAGTGCTGCCATAGGACTCATGACAGCCAGGAAAACCAAGGGAGAAGGGAGAAGATGGACAGGACAGAACTGTCTCTCTCATCCCATCATTTCTTCTTTCACATGATTTCTCCCCTCATCAGCAAAACTGGAGGCAGAGGACCTAGCTACCCAGAACTGGCCTCTAATGCATGCTAGACCCTGGTGGGGTGGGAGCCATGAACATTGATTCTATATCAGAACTAAGGGGCAAGTGCTTAAATGAGGTTCAGGAGTTGCCCCAAATCACAGAGTAAAAGCCAAAAATCTACAGGAGTGAGTCCTTTATGGATAGAGAATTCACACACTAAGGTACAGGGGAACGCTGAGGTTCCTGTTGTCTCTGAACATTCTCTGCTGCCCCTCAAAGAGATCCATTGGAATAGCAAGATGATACAAAATATCCCAGAAAGTCACATGCCTTCATGCCTCCATGTCTTAATATATGGAGGACATAATATGAGTAGAATTCCGGAACACACCGTATTTAAGCCAGAAAACCTCTGAGATTCCTGATCACTCTTATTTTTGCTAATCTCTAGATATCTGATATGTTGGTGAATTTACTCTGATGGCCAATTTCTCTCTCTTGCCTATTAGTATTATTTTTTCACAGCTCTTTGATATTTGGTTCAACTTATCCTGTCTTTAAAATTGCCAGCTTAAGTTAGCAAAAACCGTGCCCGGGACCGCTAATGGGGTGCAGACTTTCTCCCAGGGGTTGGGTAAAGTGAGCTCTAAAAGCAGTTTCTGTCCAAGTAATTTCCAGACCGGCCAGCAGATGGCGCCTGTTGGCGCACGTTTCCACAGACGTGTCTCTCTCTCGGTATTGCTTTGTTTTAGTCTGACCAGAGCTGAGATTCAAAGTGGTCTCACTTGACCCAGTTCACTGAAGAAAAGTCCCCCAACTCGCCCTCTCTTTTCCCTTGTAACAGCTGGCAGGGAGGATGAAGTCCCATCTCCTCTCAGCTTAAATGCGCCGGGGTTTTGCCGCAGCTGTAGATCTCGGGTGTCGGGGAGTGAAGCCCTTCTTGCTGTTTTGGCTTCATCTCCCCAACCCTCAACCTCCTGGGAGCGGGGAAGCGCTGTCCTGGTCTGCTGACCCCTAAAGTAGGTCCCTCTGGCAGCTTTAAACTTTTTCTCTGCTGTTTTTGCGAGAGGGTGAAGCCTTATCTGCGAACCCATGCCAAGTTCACACAATTCCGCCCTGATCACCCTGTGGTTCTTGAAGGGCAATTTTGAACTATGTGATTTTGGTTCCTTTGAGTATAAAAGGATGAAGACCAGACTTAATTGCCAATATGCCCGGGAAATCTTTCAGAGCTAAAGATCATAATTTCTGATTTTAACTTTGAGTCCTCTTAAGCAGCAGAAAGCAAAAGCCTTCTTGAGGATTATCATATTTGTCACTTGATAAGCTCAGAAGATTTCATGGGAGTTTAATGAGACAATGCACTTGGTTATGAACAGGTGAGAAGTTTGCTCATTCTCTTTCCTCAGGGAAAGATTCTGCATGTAATAGGAAAGTAAGGGAATGTATTTATACCCTGGACCATATAATGTCTTTGGTTCTTTAGGGACTCAGTGTTTTCCTTGGGATTGTACACCCCCCATGCAGAGATGTAAAGAAAACCCCCCATCTCCATGTCATCTTCAGCTTTGAAGAGAAATCTGCTTATTGTATTGCTTTTGTTCCATTATTCTTCAGTATCCTCCTGGAGATTTTCCTACAAGTGTTTTGCCTCCCAGCTTCTACATTTCTATATTTGAAAATTTTCAAATATACAAATTGCCATATCTGACATCTGTTGTTGTTTCTTCTATGTTAAGTACAAAATAAATTTTATTGCCTTTCTTTTTCCTAAAGTCTTTATTTCAAAACACCTCCTGGAAAGTTCTACCTTAATTACTTAATGTTCTCTTTTTAAAAATATTTCTTAGTTAGAGAAGTTGTAGGTTTACAATAAAGTCATGTAAAAAATGCAATGTTCCTTGGGATTTTCCTTGGGAAATATCTAGGAGTTAAATGCTGGATCATATGGTAAATATATGTTTTATTAGAAATTTTCAAACTGTTTCCCAAAGTGATTAAATATTTTACATTCCATCAAATAATGTAGGTAAGTTGAAATTTTTCACACCTTCCCCAGCTATTGGTTTTATTAGTTTTTTAAAAAAAAATCTTTTAGCCATTCTAGTAGATGTGCAGATATGAAATATCTCATTGTGTATAGGTATTTGTATGCATGTTTCAATTTTATTTTACTCAAGTGTAATTTATATGGAGTAAAATTCACATTTTTAGTTAAAGTTCCATGACTCTTTTCAGGCATATGCATTAGAATTGCCATCACCCAAATTAACAGATTCCCTCATGCCTCATGAGTCAAACCCTCCTCCCACTCCCAGCCATTCGAGGCCACATACCTGCTTTCTGTTGCTGTAGTTTTCCAAAACTTTTCCAAAATGTCATTTAAATGGAATTCGTACAGAATGTAGCCTTTAATCTGACTTCTTTCTCTTAGCATAGTGAATATGACTTTCATCCATGTTTTAATATGTATCAGCAATTCATTCCTCTTTATTGTTGTATGTATTTCATTTTATTGATGCACTATTGTTAATCCTTTAATCAACTGATGAATAATTAAGCCAATTTAAAAGTAAGTACACAGTTTTTGTGTGAACTAAAATATTGGTTTATTTGGGTAAATACCTTGCATTGGAATTTTATAAGAAACTGCCGAAGTTTTGTAATGTAGCTGTATCATATGGCATTCCCACCAATAATGTGTGAGGATACCAGTTGATTCACATTCTTAACAGCACTAAGTATAGTCAGTTTTCCCCCTCATTTTGCTCATTCTAATAGATTTGTAATGACATCTCATTGAGGTTTCAGTTTGCATTTACCTAGCGAATAATGATGTTGAGCAACTATCCATGTTTTTTTTTTCCTCACCCAAATATCTTTGTTGGTAAAGTCTTCACATCTTTTGCTCATTTAATTTTTGGGTTGTTCATTTTTTATTCTTGAGTTTTAAGTGTTTTATTAATAGTTTATGAATACAAGTTCTTTATCAGATATACGATTAGCAAATCCCTCCCATTGTTGGCTTGCCTTTTCATTCTTTTGATATTGTCTTTCTCAGAGTAAAACGTTTTCATTTCAATAACATTCAATTTAAGTATTTAAATTTTGCTTTTTGGTGTATTGTACTTTTTGTCTTCTGACAAAAACCTATTTTAAACCCATTTAAACTTATGATTCATTTTTGTTAAAGATGGTAGTTATGGATAGAGATTCTTACTCTTACTCCTTTCACTCTCAACCTCTTTTTCCATCTCTTTCTTCTCTTCATTTTCCTTCTCCTCCTCCTTCTAATTCTTCTTTTTGTATGGTTATCTTTTCTATTCCAACTGTGCTGTTATATATGGTACTGCATTTTATAATTCACATTCCATGTAATTCACTCCTATAATGTGTACAATTAAATAGCTTTAGTTCATTCACAAGATTAAGCAGTCATTCCCATAATCAATTTTGGAACATTTTCAGTGCCTCAGCACCGATCTGATTAGCCATCACTGTGTAATCCCTCCATCAACCTAGTGCTAGGCAATCACCAATCTACTTCCGGTCACTATAGATTTTCCTACTATGGACATTTCTGTAAGTGGGATAATACAATATGGGGTCTATTGTGATTTCCTTTCAGTTAATATTTTATGGTTCATCCATGTTTTAGCATATATCAGTAGTTCATTGCATTGTATTGCCAAGTGGTATTCCATTGAATGGATGTACCACATTCCATTTATCCATCAGGTGATGGAATATTACATTCTTCCCCTTTTGGTTTTATGAATAAAGATACTATGAACATTCTTGTGAAATTTTGCATAGACATTTCTTTTCATTTTTCTTGAGTATTTAGCTAAGGGTCGAATTTCTGGGTCATAATGGAAATGCCACATTTAACATTTTGAGGAATTGCAACTCTGTTTTCCAAAGAAGCTGTAACATTTGGCATTACCACCAGCAGTGTATGAGGGCTCCAAATTTCCACATCATGACAAGCACTTATTATTATATGCTTTTTATTTTTCTGGCCACCCTAGTGAGTTGGAGGTTACACATCATTTTGATTTTTATTTGCATTTCCTTGATTACTACTGGTATTGGAATCTCTCATGTGCTTATTGCCCACTTGTATATCTTCTCTGAAGAAGTATCTATTCAGATCTTTTGCCCATTTTTAAATTGCAGTATTTGCCTTTATATTATTAAGTTGTAAGAAGTCTTTCTATGTTTTTCATACTAGACACTTATCAAATATGCCATTTGCCAATATTTTCTCCTATTTGTGCTTTGTTTTTTACTTTTTTTTGCTATTTTTCAAGCAGATCTTTTTTTTATTTGTTTTTATTTTCGTCTAGGTAGATCTGTTTTTAAATTTGGTGTAGCTAAATTTATATTTTTGTTTGTTGCATTTTGTTCTCTTTGCTTTTGGTGTCATATCTAAAAAGCATTATCTAACCTAGGGTTATGAAAAAACATGCCAGTATTTTCTTCTAGGGCTTTTATAGTGTTTTCCTTACATGTTTAGGTCTATGATTCATTCTGAGATGATAATTTTAATGGTGTGAGATAGACATCCCATTTCCCATCCAGTTATCCCAGCACTATTTTTGAAAAGACTAATCTTTCCCCATTAAATTGGCATCCTTGATGACGAAAAATAGACCATAAATGTAAGACTTTACTTATGAACTCTTAATTGTATTCCATTGATCTATGTGTTTAATATATATCTCTATAAATATACAGATACATATTTGTATATCCATATATGGATATATATTTATATATATAGATACATGTATACACACTCACAAAAACACACACACTCTTCAATATTTTTAAATGCAGGAGATTTTTCTCTATGTTACCACTCTTTGGTTTTCTTTCCGATATCATCTGTTTTGTAAACTACCTTGCTCATTTCTTAAGGGATTTTAATTCCCACTTCTTAATAGTTAAAAATGATGGTGAAGTTGGTTGTGGAATGCTTTCAACCTACTATTTTCACCATATGTTACCGTCTAGAGCAAAAAGAGTAAAGGTGGCCTGGAAAGAGGAATGCCTTTAATGATTTTTATCTCTTTGAACCTTCAGTAATTCTTACAAACTCCAGAGAATTCAAATGTGAAAGAAGGGAAAAGGAAAGGAGGGTGTAAAAGAATTGCCAAATTTTTCTACCATAATTTATAATTTATAATATTTTCTGCAGTTTAAAAATTAATTTTTAGTCAGATGCAATTGTGATATATCACATATACATCATATATATATTTCAGGATTAAATTGTATTTTTTAATATCTTTGATTGGAACCTTTATTTAAGGTATTCTGCAGAGCAGCTTTTTTTCTTTTATTTAGTTCAAATCTTCTTTAATCAAAAGTCCCCAACAGAGGGAGCTATCTCTGAAACATTAATTTATAAGGGGAAGATATATATTTATTTGGACAATATAACTACATTCCTTTATTTTTAGGTAAATTTCATATAGATATATGTTTCATTCTGTACTTGTTTTGATACCGAAGGAAATTCTTATTTTAGTGCACTTGCAGTGTTTAAGAAGTCCCTTCCTGAGGATCAAGAGTACCCACTCTGGGGAAGCGGGTGTGGCTCAGTGGATAGAGCCCCCATTTACCACATGGGAGGCCCGGGTTGGCGTCCCGGGGCCTCCTTGTGAGGACGCACCGGCGTGAGCCGTGCGGTGGGCTGATGCGGCAACCTCACGGCAGGAAGCGGGTGTGGTGCAGTGGATAGAGCACCCGTTTGCCATGTGAGAGGCCCCGGGTTGGCGTCCCGGGGCCTCCTTGTGAGGGCAGGCTGGCTCGCGCGGCGCCGTGGGCTGATGCAGCAAGACCTCACAGCAAGGGGGAGATATGCAGACACAGAGAAGACACGCAGCGAATGGACACAGCAGCACAAGCAGCAAGGGGGGGCGGAAATAAAATAAATAAATCTTTAAAAAAAAAAAAAAGAGTACCCACTCTGCTATGCCATGATTTATGCTGTGGAACATGTAGGGAACTGATTTTCTAGCAGTCTCTCAGAGATAGAAAATTTCTCGTGTAAGAGCAGTTTTAATAGGAATGTCAATATCCAGAATAGCATAAATTGGGCTTTGTGCACCTCTCTTGAAATAATAAATATACAGTCAGATTGTGGGATTTATTAGGGAACATTTCTGAGTCCTACTGTCCATAAATGACATTGATCTTAACCTTTATACACAGCATTTCCAGGCTTTTGATGGATTCATAAATTTCAAACTCCAGCCAGCGTTGGGGAAAGGAAACATGCACTTATTAAGCAATGCTAACTTTGTTTTGGCAGAACACAGTAATTGAATGCTCTGATTATATAAATCATGGATTGACAGATCCTCTTTGTGTTTATCCATCTTTACCTTAGTTCTAAGAGAGAAACAGAGTCAGGCTAGCCAGCTCCTAGTGCATCATAATTCTGATTTGAAGCATTATTGTCTACAGTTAGAATCTCATTGAGATGGAGAGCCAGGATTGGTGCAAGGATACTGGTGCAGGGAGTCTCTGTCGCTCTCTCTGTCTCTCTCTCTGTCTCTCTGTCTCTCTGTCTCTCTGTCTCTCTCTCTCTCTCTCTTTTTCATAACACCACAAGCAGTTGTGGAGTTACCAGGAAGAATGTAACTTCAAGTCATATCATTCATTTCTCTTAAGTTAAGGTTCTTACCCTGGAGGCTGTGTCATGTGTTTCCTTTTTTCTTATCTAATTTACTGAGGCTAGTACTTCCCAGATCTTATATACTGTGACAGTTTGAAGTTATTTCGTGAATCCCAGGAAAAGATTATGTCTTAAACTAATCTATTCCTGTGGGTGTGGTACCCTTTGATTGCACTAAATTCATTTGAGGGACCTTTGATTAGATTACTTGATAAGATCACTTTAGTGCTTTTGATTGGACTACATCAGTGAGGCATGAGCCATCTTGGGTCTCCACCCTCTTTCTGGGTCTGATATAAATGGAGACATAGTTTCTGAAGAGACACTGGAAAAGGGAGCTGGCATATATGATCTGGCTGTGTGAGAGAAAGGACTCCATGTTTGCCCACAGCTGAGCTCAAGGAGAGAAGCCCTGAGAGGCTCAAGGGGCAGAGCCCCAGGGAGAGATGACTGATGACCGCAGCTGAGTTCAAAGAGAAAGTAGTGTGAGCACAGCAGACCCGACATCTTGCCTGATGAGCACGTGGCAGGATGCTAGGCTCAACAGTAGCTGACTTCAGCGAGAAAGCATATCTGTTGGTGCTTTGATTTGGATATTTCATGGCCTCAGAACTGTAAGCTTTTACCCTAATACATTTCCTGTTATGAAAGCCAACACTTTCTGGTACTTTGCATTGGCAGCCCTGTGGCAAACTAATACAGGTCATAAACAAGGATAGAAAGAAGACATTTCTAAATCATACCTAAAATTGAAATTTCAGAATGCTTAATCTTTATTCTTATGCATCATAAATTCAGTGCCCAAATTCCATCTCTTTCTGTTTGGGGTTGCCACACCTCCCAGTTCCCCCAAAAGTCACCGTAATTGTGGTAACACAAGTCTTTGTTCATGTTTGGAGGTGTTCTTTATTTTGAGCAGTTTTAAATGATTAAGACAGTCTGATGTTTTTGTACTAACAAGGAAACTCTCTCTATTATGTATAGCTTGATGCCCCCTCCACACTATAAATAAGTACACATGCATATATATTTATATGATTAGTTGATTATACTGAGTCAGGTTAGTCTATCTAAAGCATAAAAGAGCAAGTTTACTTTATAAAAAAATATATAGTATATACTTAAAGTGAGTAAATATAATATCCCATACAAACATATTTCAGTAGCTTCTTTATTGTGGCAAACAGTGCTGATGCTTCCCACTGCTAGCTTATGTCAGAATCTTCTTGCCAGGAATGGAGGCTAAATGTAGGATAGACTGATTCTGCAAGTTTTCCTTGCATCTAATGTTTGCCACCTGACATAATTCTGACTGAAGGAACATAAGGAAAGTCATGTAATGGCTACTGTAGAAAATTTACTTGATCATATACAGGGAAAGAACAGTGAGAGGAATTTTTTTTCTTATTCTCTTGCTCTCTTCTTTGGATATGTTTATGTGAAGATATAATTCTTGGAGCTATGACTGTCATTTTTTGACCATGAGGTGACAAGTCTGAGGACTAAGACTAACAGACTGAGTGCACTGGAGTGGAAGAGCCTGGTACTTTGGGGAGAATGTTGTGTTGTTGAACCTACGCTATGACATTCTACCTCCAGATTTTTGGTTAGGCAAGAAAAATAAGCTAATATTTTAATTAGGATCTTAATTTTGCATTCTTTAATGAAGCTAGAAGCTTTCTATATCATAGAAATAGATATATGCATGAAAGTTAACTTGCAAAGACATAGAAATAAGACACAGAGATAGGTATGTGCATACAGGGTAACTTGAAAAGACATTAAATAAAAAACACATTAACTTAACACATCAGTATATTTGGGGAAATAACTGGCTCCTTTTTTGATAAAAATTGAGGAGTAAAATTGTAATTTAGCATTGAGGGTTTGTCCAGATTGAAACTTTAAATATAATCTGCTTCACCTGACTAATGTTCTTTGTTCATTATACCTATGTTTTCTCTGTAATGTAAACTTTCTCCAAGATGCTTTTTATAATATTTGCTGAGAAAGTTCAGAATTTGCACAATATGTAGGTGCTCAAAATAATTAAATCAATCAGAATATTTCTTTCATAGCTTGTCATCAAATAGAACTCCCTCTCAGGTCCTCCTTTAAGTTTCTTCAAGGTAGAATCATAGATCTGGGGACTTAGATTTTTTTTTTTTTTTACAAGTTCTAATATCCAGTGGGCAAAGAAGAAACATTGAAAGGTCTTGAGCAAGGGAGAGAGAGAGCTGTTTTTCGCTATTCTAGCAGGTGTGGATGGTTGAATTAGAGTATGAGGAAAATTCTAGAGTAAAGGTTATAAGGCACTACAGTTTACCAGTGCAGGCCAACAAAACCCTAAAAAGTTCCTGAATTCAGGTGTTTGATTTGGGAATGGATGTAGGTCATTGTGCTTGCAGAATCTGTTACTAGCATGTGAGGCATGTGGAAAATATTCTGAGGGTTTTCAGTCAGAGAAAAAACTTAATTTCCACAAATATTTATTGGGTGCCTACTGTATACTCTGTATTGGCCTTAGTACCAGGAGCAAAGTAGCAAACAAGACAGAAGTGGTCTCTGTCCTTTCAAAGCTTATACTTTATAGGACAGCACAGGAATTTAAAGAAAAAGAATAATGCTTGATGAGGGCTATGCTGGGTATCTATGGGAAGCTTTGAGATCATAATTCATGCCAGCTGACATTTATTGACTATCATTTGTCAGGTACTTTTCTAAACACTTGACTTATATTAGCTCAATTTACAGTCACAACAACCCTATGAAAAAGATGCTATTACTCCCATCCTCATCTGACAGTCTCTCTGAGACAGAGAGTGTTTAAATAATTTGTCCTCATTTTTAGAAATACTAATTATAGGAATAAGCATCAAGCTCATGCCCTCTAACCCCAGAGCCCAAATTCTTAACTATTATCATGAGAAGAATTTGATGATTTCGTTACTAAAATGTTATATTTAAGGACCATTAAGGATATTCAGGTATAAATTTCCAGTAGATGTTTAGAAATAAAGACAGTAGGATTCAGAGCATTAAAATTTATGTGAGGATAGCCCTGAAGAGATAACAGCTGAAGTTAATTACTACAATCCTTGAGAAATTTCTAATGAAGAATAAAGAAGGCTGTAGGCAGAACCTACATGGAAATATTTTTTTGGATATGGGGTGAAAGAACAAAATAATACAAGGCAACAGATTTCCCTTCAGAGATGAAGGTGGCAGGTATATGGGAGTTCCATTTTTTCCCTCTGGATTGGGGTATGTACAATCCCTAGAGTGAACTGAAAACTTGAGTAAATTATTGAGTCCCTGAGGAACGATTGACATGCCATAGTCCCAGGTATAAATACAATCCCCTTATTTCCCTATTACTCACAGAATCTGTTCCCTGGAGAAGAGGCTGAGCAAGTTTCTAACCTGTTTATATCCAAGTGCATTATATTATGAAACTAGTGGTAAATTTTCTGGATCTTTAATGAGGACTTTTCCAAATTTATTTGCCATTTACAGGGGCTCAATTTTAAAATCAGAAACTATGATCTGTAGTTCTGAAGATTTCCAGGGTATATTGGAAATTAAGTCTGGTTTGCCTCTTTTAAGAGTCAAAGAAAGCAAAATTTCAGAGTCTGAAATTGTCCTTCAACGTCCACAGGTATAAATAACAATAATCAGGAAGCTTGGAGGTTTTCTGGCTAAAGAGGGTGAGTTCCTGAATTCCATTAACATTATATCCTCCCTATTATAAGATGGAAGCCCAAAGATTAAGGAATGCTGCTTTTATTCCATATTGTGCAATCTTGACATGCAAGTGAATCAGGTGGGAGAATGTGTATGAAGGGGGCAGCAAAGAATGTTCAGATGTGGGGCCTCTGAGGTTCCCATATCTCAGTGCTTATGTTTGTTCTCCATGGAAGCAACTCTCATCCTTCTAGAAATGGCCTTTACTCTGTGACTTGGGACAGCTACTGGACTTCTCCTAGACTCTGTCCAACAGTATTGAACTAGAAAGAAAGTTCATGATTCCCACCCCACCAGGGTCTAATTTGCATGGAAGGCCAAATCCAGGTTGCCAGTGCCCCTGCCTTCAGTTTTACTGCTGAAGGGGGGGGCTCAGGGGAATAAGGAAATGATGAAATGAGAAAGAAGCATTCTCTCCTGTTCCATCTTTCTTCCCTCTTCCAGCTGTCATGTTTTATATGGCAGCACTAGCCTTTAGAGCCTGTGGGTTAAATTGTTGGTGTTATTTATTATATATAACTTTGAAGACTATAATACTGGGAAATCTATGTTACTTTGGTATCAGGAGAAAAGACAGATTCTATGGGTCCAATTTGGGCTGGCCTCAGACTTCCCCACTGTAGAACCTACTCCTTTGGGAGGAGATATTGTGGGAAGATCTGAGTTGGCCTGTAATGTAAGCCCTTTCTCTTGTTCCCACAGATGCCACAGAACGGAATGACTATTGGAAATGGCTCTTTCGTGACTGAATTTTTTCTGGTGGGTTTAACAGACCAACCAGATTACCTAATCCCCTTTTTCTTCCTGTTTCTCACAATGTATGTGTTCACCGTGCTGGGAAACTTGGGCTTGATAACTCTAATTGGGCTGAATTCCCACCTTCACACCCCCATGTACTTTTTCCTCTTTAACTTGTCCTTCACAGACCTCTGCTATTCTTCTGTTTTGACACCCAAAATGCTGATCAACTTTATATCCAAGAAGAATATTATCTCCTATCAGGGATGCATGGCCCAGCTCTACTTCTTCTGTTTTTTTGCCATCTCTGAGTGCTATGTGCTAACATCAATGGCCTATGATCGCTATGTGGCCATATGCAATCCACTTTTATATAACATTGCCATGTCCCCTAAAGTGTGCTTCAATCTTATGTTTGGTTCATACTTGATGGCATTTTCTGGTGCGATGGCCCACACTGGATGCATGCTGAGACTGACCTTCTGTGATGCCAACACCATCAACCATTATTTCTGTGACATCCTCCCTGTGCTCCAGCTCTCCTGCACGAGCACCTACGTCAATGAGCTGGTGATGTTCATTGTAGGGGGAATCAACATCATCATGACCAGTCTCACTGTCCTTATCTCTTATATTTTCATCCTCTCCAGCATCCTCCACATGAATTCCACTGAGGGCAGGTCCAAAGCCTTCCGCACCTGCAGTTCCCACATAATGGCTGTTTCTCTGTTCTTTGGATCAACTGCATTTGTGTATCTCCTTCCATCTTCTGCCAGGTCTATGGATGAGGGAATAATCTCTTCTGTCTTTTACACTAATGTGGTTCCCTTGATGAACCCCTTAGTGTACAGCTTGAGGAACAAAGATGTTAAACTTGCCCTGAGTAAAACCCTGAATAGAATGTTTTAATTAGAAATGGAATCTCATGTAGTTTCAGGGCAAGGAAGATCAATGTGTTTGTGTACAATATATTTGTTGGCTGCCTACTACCCTACTTATTTCTTCCCATGCTGAAGGAAACTTTAGATTTCTTTTAGAAATTTATTTCCACCTTTGTTAGAGTTGGCTTTCTTTTCTCGCCATTTATACATTTTCTTCTCCTTCTCACCTTTTCCTGGTTGAGAATAACATTAAGGAAGGAATTTATTACATCTCCATTTTTTATTGTCAGCTTGAACTTTCCCATTTTTTCCCCTGGAACAAGATGAATGGTTTGCAAAGATTGAATAAAATAAAAATAGAGCAAGCTTTTCTCTTTGAAGGGGTCCTAACCTTGCCTGCCAGCTGTTATGTGCCACTGAAAGCACGACTCTAATGGTGTCTCCACTCCTGTCTTTCCTCCCTCTATCAAGCAGGAGTACATCTCCTTCAAATGCCAGTGTCTCAAAGAGAATGAAGGTTCCATAAAGACTATAAAGAATAATCCCCATTGCAGTTGCAAATGCTATGTGCTAGGCTTCCTTTGCAAAGCATTTTTAAATTTTATTTACACCCCCAAATCCATAATAGATGTGAATATCTTTTTATTTTTCAATAGAAATGTGAAACCCAGAGTCGTTAATTATTAATTTAAAGTCATTCACCTTCTCACTGAAAAAGCCTAGAGTAAAATTTAGGGTCCTGAATTCAATGCTATTGTTCTTTGTGATATACATTGCTGCTATTTTATTATTTTATTCCAATAGACATGAATTATAAGAAAATATTTCTATTTTGAAAGTTGTCTAAACTTTGTAAGAGGAGACCATATGAATTTCTCCCAGAAGTTTTACTATTTTTGTGTATTAAAAAGTTTGATCATTCAAAAAAGAAAACCACCTTTTTCTGCATAATAAAATTAATTTGGAATGTTTGCTGTTGTTGGTTTTTCAGACAATATGAGCCATGGGAGAGAAAGGAGATCAGTAACATGTCATTAGGCCAGGACCCAAAGAAACATATGGTCAATAATGAGGTCCCTGGTTGGGAATAGTCAATGAGGATTTGGAAACTGCATTTCAACTGAATTTGTATTCTGTTCCATAGCTTGCTTTTGTTATCCTCCAGTGTCCATAAAGCTTTGATAAAACATTTGATGACTTATGTTAGTCCATTGGGGAGTGAAATAGGAAGAGCCATGGTCACATTTTTGGGGAATCAGGTAGAAAAGGACAACAACTTCAGGAGATAAAATAGTAAATGGTCAACAATACTAGAGTTAGAATTTAGAATGTAAAGTGATGGGATAATGAAACCCCTAACCTGCTCTTGCCCTCTTACTTAAGGGAGCCCCTAGAATAATTATGTAGATCAAGGGAGTTCTCTAGGTAGGATGATGGTTTTGGTTATTCTTAAAGAAAGGTTAAAGTGATAGGGTTGGAGTAACCAGGCAAAAGTAAATCATGCCTGCTCTTGGCTTCCATATGTTATCCTATATGGATTTTTTTTTTCTTTTTAAAGTACGAGGGGCAGGGGATTGAACCTGGGACCTCATATGTGGGAATCTGGCACTCAACCACTGAGACACATCGTTGTCCCTGAGTTGGTATTTTAATTTGTTTTGCTTGTTTTTTGTTTCTGTTTTTTCAGGAGGCACTGGGAATGGAACTCGCTGACCTCTCATGTGGGAAGCTCAATCACTTGAGCCACATCCACTCCCCTCCCATATGGATTTAAAGCTATAAAATCTCAGAAGCAGATGGGAGAGCAATTATAATTTGAAAGAAACATTTTTGAATAAAATGGTGGCAATGTCTTTTCTAGAAAAGGATGTTGGATTATTTTTCCTTCAAGAAAATAGGGAAAAGATGATTACTGTAAAATTCCTTACTCTCAATAGATAATAATAACAATGGGGCAACATTTTCTCAGTGGAGGGGGTCTAACCTATTGGTATTGAATCTTGTTATTAGAGATATATTTGTTTTAATCCATGTTCCTATGTGTGTAAACCCATCTTCAGTAGACTTTGAAGATGTAATTATTAAAGTATGAACTCCTTTGTGTGTAGGAGCATCAAAGATACTATTTAGAAGAGGTCATATTGAATCAGAGTGGGCATCAATCCACGTGACTGGTGTCCTTAGTCGCAGAGTAAGCTGGATGTGGTTATTAAAGGAGGCCAGAAGCCAGTATAAGACAGAAAGCAGAGGAAGCCAGAAAATAAGGACACGTGAGAGAGTCAGAGATACAATTTAAGTAACCCCAAGCTCGTCAG
>JAQZBX010056575.1:0-18162 GCA_029593785.1 Cabassous unicinctus
GCTCTGCCAGGTGGAGTTGTGTTCTTGTGGAAGTCACAAAAAGCAAAGACAATGCTGGAGGTTTTGTTTCTAGAATGGGAGAAAGATTTTGGTTTTTAAAAAATACCAACACATATGCCTTTTCTCTCTCAGACCCAAACCTTGGGGCATTACCCAAATATAAGAAAGGGTTTAAGTATTAGAGAGACAAAAATATGACAAATTTTCACAAGACTAGTCCTGACCTTGTTCAGCCTACTTCCCATTTGTTCTAGTTTTTCTCTAGCCTTCTACTTTGTTTCCGTAGCTCCTTTGACTCTCTACCTTTTTGTGTATTGCTATCCTCATCTTAAACTATTTCAGTTTTCTCCCCTCAGTTACCTCGTTACTGGTCTGAAGCCTGGCTTGCCCCGAGATCTGTCCTTCCTGTAGAGGCTATTCCTTCTCCATTTCAGCTGGCTCTATCAGGAAAGGACGTGCAAAGAATTGCTTTGTTTCCATCTATGCTTTGAGCAATTCTTGATAGACAAACAATTCTTCTCCAGCTCTCCTGTAACAATATAAAACAATAACCAGAACTAATATGTCTTCATGTGAAGCTTGTTTCTTCATATCAGTTTCATTGAATCAACTCTTTGGACATTGGCCACCTGATTTATGCAAAAGCTTTTGCATAAAATAAGAAATAATTAATTTGAAATCTACCCTTTAAGTATAGTCACTTCTTTATATGGTTACAGTCACCATTTTATGTAACATTTTGTCAGTTTCAATTTCTTTATGCTTACCTGTATCCCTCCCTCTGTCCCTCCCTTCCGGTCTTTTTAAGAGCTTCATGTGGAACCTGTGCAGTGCAATTAAGTATGTATCCGGGACACTGGTGTATAAAGCCCACTGCCACAGTAAAAATCTTGGGGTCCACATGATTAGATTTACACAATTTTAAAGGTGCAAGTTATTAATTTCAACTCATTGTTTTATAGGTGAGGAAATGGGAAGCCATAAAAAGGATAAATGCACTGTATTTCAACTTTGCAAATACTGATTATTTTCTTAACCTCCATAAACATATATTTTATATTCCTATTCTAAAGGTAATCTGTGAGTAATTTCTTTTTGCTTCTGACAGAACATGAGCATCACAGGAGTGAGAATAGTGTCTTATTCATACTTTGCACTAAGCAGTTGCTCAAAGACTGGAAACAAAGCCTGCTTCCAATTTCAGGAGGGCAGTGGTCCTTTCTGTTTTGTTCCTGCTGTTTCCAGAGTGCTGCTTCTGTGGCTGGCACATAGGTGTTCAGTAAAAAACAAATGAGTCACCTGGGCCTGACTTGGGAGGAGTTTCACCCGTAGTTGGCAGTTAGTGCTACCAAACATTATTCGCTGTGTCAGATGCCTCCCTGGCAGTCCTAGTTGCCTGGTTTTCCTCCTGGCCATTGCTAACCTGAGTTCTCACTCTGGGATTGGCCTGGGGCAGAGAGACCTGAGATCTGAGTAGAGTGCCTTGGTGACCACTAGGAGGAGCTGTGGGGCTTTCAAAACCCTTGCAATGCATATATTCTCGCTGGACTGATTTTGTGATAATCAGGGTAGGGTAAACATAAGCTATATTAGAAACCATGCATGTGTCCCCAGACCTAGTTTTTCTCCCTAGGTCTGGTTTTTAGAATGCTGGTGATAAACTAAGACTGACTTATTATATGACCATCTTGAATGTGAAAAGACTGTAACTTTGGGTATCTTTGGTCAACCTTAAGAGATATAGCAGGGGGACACATGTGGCTCGGGTGGTTGGGCGTCTGTCTCCCATATGGAGGGACCTGGGTTCGACCCCTGGGACCTCCTGGTGAAAATAAAAAAAGAAAAATATAGAAGGCACTTGGGCCACCATGTCCCGTGTGCAGGTGCACCGTTACGCCCCGCAAGCCATGCAGCAAGATGATGACATAACAGGAGAGTGACACAACGGAGAGCCAAGATGAGATGCACAGAAAAACCAGGAACTAAGGTGGTGCAGGTGGTAGTAGGATGCCTCTCTCCCACATGGGAGGATCTGAGGATCGAATCCCAGTGAAGACAGGAGGAGAAGGATGGGAAGAGAGGGCAAGAAACGGACACAGATAGTTGCCAGCGAATGGACACAGAAACAGCAAAAACGGGGTGGGATGAAGGTAAAAATGGATACAAGTAAAGAAAGAAAAAAATAAATCCTTAATGTATAGGTGAGGAAGATACGGACTATAGTTAGTAGTAATACTTTGACAATGCTTTTTCATGACTTGTTAACAAATGTTTCACAACAGTGCGGGGTGTTTGGGGGTGGGGGGTGATGTGTGGGAGCCCTGTATGATGGTATGCATGTTTGTTTTGTAAGATCACAATGTTTACTGAACACTTATAGTTTATGTATGTTCATATATGACTGATATACTTCATTAAATTGTTTAGAAAAACAACAACAAACCTTGTATGCAGGATGGAAAGATGGTGGTGGAGGAGGGGAAGGACCCTGGAAGGAATAAAGGGGACTGTTGTTCACATCCATGGGTGATTTTACCCCCCAAACCCAGGGGACATGTGGTTGTTTAAACTGGGGCTGGAGGGACGGTTGCTCCTGGCATCTAGTGGGTAGAGCACATGGATTCTGCCCCCCAAAAAAGAATTATCCAGTGCATGTCAATCTTGCAGAGATTGAGAAAGGCTGGGTTAGGCATGGAATTTAAATCTGGCACCAAAAGGGAGGGTGACCTGGAGAGAACTCAAGGCCAGCATAGCTGGTTCCACCTAGATCTTCCCTAACCTCCATAGCACTGATTATAATCACTTTGGCTCCCGTGACAGATGCCTTGTTGTCCTCTTGAGGCCTCCTCTTCCAGCCTCCTCTTCCACACACAGTCCCTGCTCCTGGAAGAGATAAGAGCCTCACAGGGAGCAGGGGCTGCAGTTCATTCTCCCTCAAGCCCTCTCCACCAGAGCTTTGCTCCTGACTCCTACGCTTGCCTTGTGAATGCTGTGCTGCTGCCTCTAGGGCCAGAACTCACAGTCACTCTCTTGCCCCCAGTTGAAAGGTCAGGGGTCCCGCTGAGCTTCATTCAGACCTACTAGAAGCACAGACCTGAGTGGGACTGTCCTGCATTATTGTGCAGGGGAAGCAGAAGGTCCTGAGAAGGGAAACTAGCCTGTGCCTGAGAGGAGGGGCTGGAAGGGAGAGGAAAGCAGGAGGGAGCTGGATCCTGAGTAAGGGGAAGGGAGAGCGGCAGCATCCTTGAGGCAGCAAGCCCACCCTGCTCAAACTATGCCTAGAAATTCCAAACAGGGCTTCAAGAGGAACAAGTGAGGACCTGACAAAGGAGGGGAAAGGGTTAGAGGAGATCCTGAGAGTGGGAAATCATTAGAGGCTGTGACATCACAGGCCAAACACCAATAGGCTTGGTGGAGAATCAGAGCTCAGTCTTCTTACCACTTGGAGGCCAGAATCCTGGGCTGGGAGGTTGCCTGGCCTGCGCTGACTGGGCCATGGGCCCCCGGCTGCTCTGCTGTGTGGCCCTCTGCCTTCTGGGAGCAGGTCAGTCCTGGGTACAAGTGGCAAGGTTCTGCTTTGTGTCTCTAAGCCCTGACATCATGGCTACAGCGACAGGCTACCTCCTAGGATTCTTCTGAATTCTGCTTCTTTCCTTCACAGGTCCCCTGGACACAGCAGTTTCTCAGAGTCCAAGACACCTAGTCACACAGAAGGGAAATAAAAAGTCCCTTAAATGTGAACAAAATATGGGCCATGATACTATGTACTGGTATAAGCAGGACTCTGATAAAGTACTGAAGGTAATGTTTAGCTACAATAATAAGGAACTCATTTTAAATGAAACAATTCCATGGCGCTTTTTACCTCAATCTCCAGACAAGGCTCATTTAAATCTTCATATCAACTCCGTGGAGCCTGGCGACTCTGCCATGTATTTCTGTGCCAGCAGCAAAGACACAGCCCTGCAGACTCACCTGCTCCCTGTGTACAAACCTCCTGGCCTAGCCAGGAAGTTGTGGGGTCACGTGTTCACCTGGGCCCCTGTGAAACCCCAGACAAGATTTTCTGTCTAGGACAGCCTGCCAATATACCTGATGGATGAGTTCTACCTTTTATGCACACGGAAGTCTTACAGAATTCTACTTAATTGCTACAGAAGGAGTTTACAATAAATTCACTGAAGTGTTCATGTTTCCACAAACAATAAAGGACTCTGTCCCATGCACTGCGAATCTTGACTGATCAAAGAAGCTTTTCTTCTCCTTTCATGCTGTGTATACTGGGTTTACTCTTAAAATTTTCATTTAAAAAATACTATTGCTAAGAATATTTGAAGACCAAAGATGCCTAAAAGGAAGGTGACAGTAAATATTTCTAAGATCAAAGTGAAATTCATATTTTTAATTAGGTCCATGTTTAAAAATAAATATTTGAAGAAAATATGAAAGTCTGTGGCAATAGGTACACTAGACAGAAAGAGTGGGTTAGAAGCACCAATTGAGGAAGGTTTTTCATTTTAGCGCCTTCTGTTCAAGAAGATTGAGCACTATGATTCTTTCCCTGTTCTGACTGCATGCCCATCTTTGAACATCAAGGGCAGAGGATAGATTGTATTGTGATCCTACTTAAATAAGATAGCAGGATTAGGAAGGAAAGATTGCATTGGTTTTAGTGGATTGTCACCATTTCTCTCGCAAAAGACAGCTGACTGGGGACAGAATCCTGCCCAAGTGAACTGTTCTGGGAGCCCATGGAACAGGAGCCTTTGGGGCATCGATCTGGAGGGAGCTGGACAGAGACATAGATTGCTCAAGATAAAACCGTGAGTTTTCAGCCCTGTTCCTGGAAAACAGGGACGGCTAAGCCCCACCCTCAGGGCTGGGAGCCAGGGTGAGCCCCGACTCTCCCTGGCCACCCAGCGAGCGAGAGCATTCTCTGAGAGTGGGAGGTTCCTGGCAAAGGGTGGAAAGGGGTTTCTTTTCTGTGGGTTTGGTTGCCTGGACCCCCTTAGACCTTTGGGGAGCATACCAGCTGGCTCGAAGTGGCACCAGGCTGAGGGGAGAGGTGAATCTGCTGAGGAAGCCTGATTTACCTAACTGCCCTGGGATACAGAGGCTTGGCCTGAGAGAGGGCGGAGTCAGCCAATTTAATAATTCTGTGCTGAGGACTATCAGAATTTCAACTCCCCTAAGGGAGTCAGGCAGTGGGAAGCACTTAACAAGTTTCCAAGAGCCTATTTAGGGTCCCCTGGGAGGAGGGGGTGGTCTAGAAGAGGCTTGAAAATCACTTCTGTGCAGTGTACTCAGTCATCAGGTTCCCATTTAAATTTCAAAAGGGAACGCAACCTGACCCAGAGAGGGAAGGGGGATCTGCCTCATACAGCCTGCTAATCCCAATGCACTGGGAGAGTAAAACCTGCCAGGGGGAAAGTGACTGAATAGCTTTCTGAAGAGCTAACTGACCCAATTAGAAAGGTAGCTCAGTGAAGGAATTTCTGCCTTGAATATATGAGGTCCCTATTTTGATTCCTGGCTCCTCTAAGAGTAGTGATGCACAGGGATATCTAACATCCAGCTGATACCATAGGAAAGGGAAAACATAGACATTATTTTTAGACTAGCTTCTTCTGGGTCCCTTATTTAAAAAAAAAAAAAGATTACTAAAAAAAAAAAAATTTAACTTAGTTTACTTCCTAAAACCCTCCTCAGAACCTGCAGAGAGGTCTGCAGGGTAATTGATTGATGAACACAAGCAACCTGAGAGGCTCCACAAGGGCCCAAGAAGGAACGCAGTTATTCCTTAGTTTTGTTTGACTGCTTGCTTGTGTGTTTGTTTGGGGGGGTCTTTTGTGGGGGGTTTTGTGTGTGTGTTTCTTGTTTTTCTTTCCTCTTCCCCTCTCCCTTTTTCTTAAAAATTAGATGCTGCTAGCTTGTTTCTTCTTTGCTGTGCTTGTTCTTCCTTGATTTCGATTTTCTGTGTATACTGATTTTTTCTACCAATGCTATGTCTTTTTCTTCCTTCATCTTTCTATCTTCTGCTTTCTGTTGTGGTTCTTACATTCCACCTTTTTTTATTAGTCGCAACTTTACTGGTTTCGATTTCTATCTTGTCCATTCTGTTTTCTTTTTTTATTAACTTTTTTTTGCTGACCTTTTTTTTCTCTTTCTCTTGCTCCTCATCATTCTGGCCTTTTAAATCATTCTATATATTTTTCTTGATTTGGTTTCCCATTTCAGTGTAGGTACTCCACTTTTTTATTCCTATTATTCTACACTGCTTACATGAGTTAAATATTCATTTTACTAAGTCTTATATGGCCCCTCTTCTAACACTTATTATTATTACTATTATCCTTTTTATTTTCTTACCTCTTTCAATTTTCCTGGCCCTAATCTTTTTCCTTCAAGGAAACATAGAAAACAGCTAGGAAATAGAACAAGAAGAACAAAGTGTCAAAGAGAAAACTCAACACACACACAAAACCAGCAGCTAAACAAAACTCCAGAGCAGAGAGAGAAGCTAATTAACTGAATAAACCCATCAAGACAAATGATGACCAGAGGGCAACAAAAGTTACAAACCATACTAGGAAACAGGAAGACATGGACCAGTCCAATAAACAAACTAAACACCAGGAAGAGATGCAGAACATCGAACAACTGATCAAAGATGTTCAAACAAATATCATGGACCAACTTAATGAAGTGAAGGAAGAGATTAAGGATATTAAGAAGACCCTGGGAGAACATCCTGAAGAAATTATAAACATACATAAAAAGATAATGGATGTGATGGTGATGAATGGCACAGTCCAAGAAATCATAAAGACACTGGAATCACATAACAGCAGATTTGAACAGACAGAAGAAAGAATTAGTGATGTGGAAGACAGTACATATGAAATCAAACAGATAGTAGAACAGATAGATAAAAAGATAGAAAAAATCCAGCAGGGACTTAGTAATTTAAACGAAAACACAAAATGCACAAACATATGCATTATAGGTATCCCAGAGGGAGAAGAGAAGGGAAAGGGAACAGAAGGAGTGTTGAAGGAAATAATGGCTGAAAACTTCCCAACCCTATTGAGGGAGATGGATGTACATGTCCAGGAAGCACAGCACACCCCAAATAATATAAATCCTAACAGGCCTACTCCAAGACTTATACTTGTCAAAATGTCCAATGCTCAAGGCAAAGAGAAAATACTCAAGGCAGCAAGAGAAAAGAGAACCATCACATACAAGGGAAGCACAATAAGATTAAGTGCTGATTTCTCATTTGAAACCATAGAGGCAAGAAGACAGTGGTATGACATAGTCAAGGTACTCAAAGAAAAAAACTTCCAGCCACGAATTCTCTATCCAGCAAAACTGGCATTCAAAAATTATGAAGAGTTCAAGATATTCACAGATAAACAGAAATTAAGAGAATATGCCAATAAGAAACCTGCCCTTCAAGAAATACTAAAGGAAGTTCTACAAGTTGAAAGGAAAAAACAGGAGAGAGAGGTGGAGGAGAGTGTAAGAACAACTAAAAAGACAAAAAGAGAAATAATATCAACACATGACATACATAAGCCCGAAGAAAATACAGCTGATGTAAGAAATTCCTTGAGAGTAATAACACTGAATGTCAACAGATTAAACTCATCAGTCAAGAGACACAGATTGGCAGAATGGATAAGGGAATATGACCCATCTATATGTTGTCTACAAGAAACCCACCTTAGACCCAGGGATTCAAGGAGGCTGAACGTACAGCCATCTCCCTCAATAAGGCTGGAAAACAATTTTACAAGCAAACAACAACCAAAAAAGGGCCAGGGTAGCTATACTAATATCGGTCAAAAAAGATTTTAAATGCAAAACTGTTGTAAGAGACAAAGATGGACACTATATATTAGTAAAAGGGGTAATCTTCCAAAAAGAAAGAACAATCATAAACATTTATGCACCTAATCAGGGCACCTCAAAATACATGAGGCAAACACTGGAAATACTAAGTGGAGACATAAATTTCTCTACAGTTAGAGTGGGGGACTTTAATACACCATTATCACCATTAGCAGAACATCTAGACAGAGAATCAATAAAGAAACAAAGAGTCCGAATAATACATTACAGGATCTGGACCTAATTGATATATACAGAACGCTACACCCAAATACAGCGGGATATATACTCTTCTCAAGTGCACAGGGATAATACTCCAAGATAGACCACATACTAGGCCACAGAACAACTCTCAATGAATTCAGAAAGATTGAGATTATACAAAGTAATTTCTCTGACCACAATGGAATGAAATTGGAAATCACTAAGGGCAAAACCACCAGATTAGGCACAAAGATATGGAAGCTAAAACAACACACTCTTAGACAAACAGTGGCACAAGGAGGAAATCACAAAAGAAATCAGTAACTACCTAGAATTGAATGAAAAGGAGAACACAACATATCAAAACCTATGGGATGCAGCCAAAGCTGTACTGAGAGGGAAATTCATAGCCATAAATGCATATATCAAAAAAGAAGAACGAGGTGAAATTGAAGACCCAACTGCACGCTTCGAGGAATTGGAAAAACAACAAGAAACTCACCCAAAAGGAAGTAGAAAGAAGGAAGAAACAAAGATTAGAGCAGAACTAAATGAAATAGAAAATAAGAAAGCACTAGAAAAAATAAACAAAACCAAAAGCTGGTTCTTTGAGAAGATCAATAAAATTGACAAACAGTTAGCCAGACTAACAAAGAGAAAGAGAGTGGAGATGCAAATACACAAAATAAGAAATGAGGAAGAGGATATCACCACTGACCTCACAGAAATTAAGAGTATTATAAGATGATACTTTGAAAAAATATATGCCAACGAGAATGATAATTTAGAGGTAATGGACAAATTCCTGGAAACTCACAAGCAGCCTACATGACAAAAGAAGAAATTGATGAACTCAACAGTCCAATTACAAGTAAAGAGATAGACTCAGTCATCAAAATCCTCCCAACTAGAAGACCCCAGGACCAGGTCGCTCACAGGTGAATTCTACCAAACATTCCAGATAGAGCTAACACCAAACCTGCTTAAACTCTTCCAAAAAACAGAAGTAGAAGGAACATTGCCTAACTCATTCTATGATGCTAACATTACCCTAATACCAAAGACAAACAAAGATGCCACAAGAAAGGAAAATTACAGATCAATCTAATGATCCTAGATGCTAAAATCCTCAAAAAAATACTTGCTAATCACATTGAACAACGTATCAAATGAATTATAGACCATGATCAAGTGGGTTTCATCCCGGGTATGCAAGGATGATTCAACATAAGAAAATCAATCAATGTAATACAACACACAAACAGATTAAAACAAATAATCACATTATCATCTCTATAGGTGTAGAAAAAGCATTAGACAAAATACAGTCCCCTTTCCTGATAAAAACACTGCAAAAGATATGAATAGAAGGAAACGTTCTGAACATGATAAAGGATATAAATGAAAAATCCACAGCTAACAACATTTTCAATGGTGAAATGCTAAAAGCTTTCCCTCTAAGATCAAGAACAAGACAAGGATGCCCACTATCACCACTTCTATTTAACACTGTCTTAGAAGTACTTGCTTGAGCACTGAGGCAAGAAAAAGATATAAAAGGCATCCAAAATGGAAAGGAAGAAGTAAAAATTTCACTATTTGCAGACATGATCCTATACATAAAAAGCCCTGAGAAATCTACAACAAAGCTTCTAGAACTTATAAAGGAGTTCAGAAAAGTCGCAGGCTGTAAGATCAGTGCTCAAAAATCAGTAGCATTTCTGTACACTAACAATGAGCAATCTGAGGAGGAAATCAAGAAAAAAAATACCATTTACAATAGCAACTAAAAGTATCAAATATGTAGGAAGAAATTTAACTAAAAATGTGAAGGACTTATATACAGAAACATACACAACACTGTTAAAGGAAATCAAAGAAGACTTAAATAAATGGAAGAATATTCCCTGTTCATGGATAGGAAGACTAAACATCATCAAGATGTTTATCCTACCGAAACTAATCTACAGATTTAATGCAATCCCAATAAAAATCAACACTGTATTTTTTAAGGAATTGGAAAAACTAACTACAAAATATATTTGGAAGAGTAAGGGGCCCCGAATTGCCAAAGACATATTGAAAAAGAAAAATGAAGTGGAGGTATCATACTACCTGACTTTAAAACATAATACAAAGCTACAGTGGTCAAAATTGCATGGTATTGGCACAAGGATAGACATACCAACCAATGGAACTGAGTTGAGAGTCCTGATATAGCTCCTCACATATACAGTCATCTGATATTCAACAAGGTCATCAAGCCCACTCAGTTGGGAGAGAATGGCCTCTTCAACAAATGGTGCTTGGAGAACTGGATATCCATATCCAAAAGAATGAGAGAGGAACACCATCTCACACCTTACACAAAAATCAACTCAAGATGGGTCAAAGATCTAAATATAAGAGTCAAGACCATAAACACCTTGGAAGATAATGTAGAGAAGTACCTACAGGACCTTGTAATAGGAAATGGTTTCATGAACTTCACACCCAAAGCACGAACAGCAAAAGAAAAAATAGATAAATGGGATCTCCTCAAAATTAAAAACTTCTACACCTCAAAGGAAGTTATCAAGAAAGTAAAAAGGCAGCCTACCCAATGGGGCAAAATAATTGACAACCATATATCTGATAGAAGCCTAATATCCTGCATATATAAAGAAATTCTGCATCTCGAAAATAAAAATAGAAACAACCCATTTTAAAAATGGGCAAGTGACCTGAAACGACACTTCTCCAAGGAAGGAATACAAATGGCTAAAAAGCACATGAAAAGATGTTTGACATTGCTAGCTATTAGGGAAATGCAAATCAAAACTACAATGAGATACCATCTTACACCCATTAGAATGGCAGCTATTAAAAAAAACAGCAGACTGTAAGTGTTGGAGAGGATGTGGAGGGATGGGAACCCTCATCCACTGTTGGTGGGATTGTACAACAGTCCAGCTAGTACGGAGGACAGTTTGGCAGTTCCTCAAAACCTAACTATAGAACTTCCATATGATCCAGTGATTCCACTGCTGGGTATATACCCTGAAGAATTGAAAGCAAAGATGTGAACAGATATATGCACACCAATGCTCATAGTGGCATTGTTCACTATTGCCAAAAGTTGGAATCAACACAGGTGCCCATCAACAGATGAATGGATAAACAAAATGTGATATATACATACAATGGAATATTACTCAGCTGTAAGAAGGAATAAAGTGCTAACACATGGGATAACATGGATGAATCTTGAAGACCTTATGTTGAGTGAAGCAAGCCAGGCATTGAAAGATGAACAGTACAGGACCTCACTGATATGAATTAAAGACATTGAGCAGTCTCAGAGAGCTATTATCTGTAAGATAGGCTTACAAGAAATAGAAAGAGAAGAGAAGGTTGTGAGCCATCACCCATACGGACGTAATCTATGGTAAAGTGTTAGAGTGTAGTTGCGCATTGAAGTGATAGGACAGGAGGGCAGTGAAATTATTGGGTTGGGTGGTGCAGGGTTGACAGGTGGGTAGATTGGGAAGGGTGGGTTAGAAGGTCCAGGATACGGGGGTTGGGGGTGGGGAGAGTTGGGAGAGGGACCAGGTGAACACTGGGAATTTGTGGGTATGAGGTTGAAAGTACAGAGGTGGGAATGCTTTTATGGAAATGACAAAGAAGGGTCACTGATTTAGGGTGTTGGTTGGGGGGGTGGCATTCTGGACAGGGCGCCCCTGGAGCAGGCTTCTAGGGAGGGTGTGAGTGTTCATTCTGTCATAATGTGTTGTATCAATGGGTGGAGACCCACATAATGAGCGGGAAGGAGTTGGACTCCCATCTTTGGGAGGACCAATTTGTTCAGAAATAGGCTGTAGTCTCTCAAGAGCAAGGATGGTTCCTAATAGGGGAGGACACACCAGTGTGTCAAGACCTCTTCTTACAAGTAAGTATGAATCTTGTCATCCAACAAGTCAAGCCAGGGGGTTGTCATGGGCCCCAGGGGGATGGGGTGAGAGGAATAGAATAGATCAAATGGGGTATTTAGTGGTCTGTGGAAATGTTCTTCATTACCATACAGTGATGGACACAGGACATGGTAAATATCATCAAAATTTATAAAAAGTGTATGGTTTAAAATATAAACCATAGTGTAAACCACTGACAATGTTTAGTAGCTATGTTTCACTATTTGTATATCAGTTATAACAATGCTACAATCCACATATAAAAACGTATTAATATGGGGGTTGTATTAGTCAGGGTTCTCTCAGGAAACAGAATCAACAGGAGATATCTGTCAATAATATGAGATTTTATAAGAGTCTCTCATGCGACCATGGGGATGCACAAGTCCAGGTTCCGCAGGCAGGCTGCAAGCCAGGGGCTCCGATGAAAGTCTGATGAAAGGTCCTTGATGAGTTTCTGGGAGAAGTTGGCTGTCCAAAGATGAATTGGGAAATTCTCTCTGAATGTTGAAATCACTTCCCCTTTTCAGGCATTCAACTAATTGGATAAAAGCGTCACCCATTGTTGATGCAACCTCCCTGATTGATGCAGCCATCTATGCAGTAAACTCACTGGTGATCAAAGTCCATAAATGCTCTTGTATTACAATTAACCCAGTGCTTGCTGGACCTAACACCTGGACACAATTACCTGGCCGAGTTGACACATTAGCCTAACCATCACAGTCCACACACATTACTCTAAACCATACTTAGTCTCTAAGTAAAAACAATAACAGACAAGCATACATATATATTTCCACCTAACAATGTTCAATTCCCCTGTGTACAACTGGAAACGCATTAATTCCCCACAGAATAGGGTGCATGTCCTTGGGCAATATTCACTCTTAAACCTGACATCCTTAAATACTATGATGTGAAATAAATACAACTTTTCATATGATAGGGGAAAAGGTTGGGGAAGAAAACAAAGAAATTCGTTTTGTGTACATATACAATCATACTCATAAAGAAACAAGGAAGAAGGGTTCATGACTATTACAGTCCTTGTTTCTGTAACTGGTCACATGGTTTTCAAGTTCATATTTATCACTACCTTCATCCACTACCCATTCCATGTTCCTGTTACCTTCAGCAAGCACTTCAGCTGGCCGTGGTTCTTTGCCTGGTGGGGTGACCCAAACTTTCATTCTCAAAGATTCTGGGCCATTTTTAGTCCTGCTTGAATTGGTTTGTTGCAATTTTCCATTGGCTTTAATCACAGGGCATGGCAGTACTAGGGGATGCCCTAGAGGATCTCCTGCATTCCAGGCAAACTCTTCTTTACCCCCATTATGTAGATGTAGTCCTATTTCCCCTTGATAGTCAGGATCAATCACCCAAGCCAGTACAGTAATTCCCTTCTTTGCCTGTTGATTCACAGGTAAGAGAAGCCTAAAGTGGCCAGGTGGCAGTCTTAACTTCCAGTTCAATGGAATCATTGTTGTGTTCCCTGGTGGTGGCACTCCTCCTTTTGGGACTAAAACCTGTAGACCAGCAGAGCTTAAGGTTGCAGGGACAGGAAGCAAAAATTTTCCTTGTGGGTCACTAGAGGTAATAGTGAGTGGTGCCACTCCCATTTCCACCCCTTGATTCCTAGACCCATGAATCCTGGTTATGGGAGAAAAAATACCATATAGAGGACACTGATTCAGAGCGTACACAGCCTCCTGGAGAACAATGCCCCAGCCTGGCAAGGTATTGCCACCTAGTTGGCACTGTAATTGAGTCTTCAAAAGGCCATTCCACCGTTCTATTAATCCAGCTGCTTCAGGGTGATGGGGAACATGGTAAGAGCAGGGAATTCCATGGCCATGTACCCATTCCTGCACATCATTTGCTGTGAAATGGGTTCCTTGATCAGAAGCAATGCTGTGTGGAATGCCATGGTGGTAGATAAGACATTCGGTAAGTCCATGGATGGTGGTTTTGGAAGAAGAATTGCATGCCAGAAATGCAAACCCATAGCCAGAGTATGTGTCTATTCCAGTTAAAACAAATCGCTGCCCCTTCCATGGTGGAAGTGGCCCACTGTAGTCAACCTGCCACCAGGTAGCAGGCTGGTCACCTCGTAGACAGCCCATGCATTTCACTGGATACCTAGAAATTTCACTGAGGTGGAAGGACCCTGTATTTTTGTTGGATTTATCTCCCAACCTCTCTCACACAAATGCCTTACCAATAAATCTAGAGTCTTTGCTACTTCTGGCTTATTAGATCCTATCAACATGATTTTGTCAATATAATGAACCAGTGTGATGTCTCGTGGGAGGGAGAGATGATCAAGGTCCCTGTGGACAATATTATGACATAGGGCTGGAGAGTTGATATACCCCTGAGGCAGGACAGTGAAGGTATACTGCTGGCCTTGGCAGCTGAAAGCAAACAGTTTCTGGTGGTCCTTACTAATGGCAATTGAGAAAAAAGCATTTGCCAGATCAACAGCTGCATACCAGGTACCAGGGGAAGTGTTGATTTGCTCAAGCAATGATGCCACATCTGGGACAGCAGCTGCAATTGGAGTCACCACCTGGTTAAGTTTACGATAATCTACTGTCATCCTCCAAGATCCATCTGTTTTCTGCACAGGCCAAATAAGAGAGTTGAATGGGGATGTGGTGGGAATCACCACCCCTGCATCCTTCATATCCTTTATGGTGGCACTAATCTCTGAAATCCCTCCAGGAATCTGGTATTGCCTTTTATTTACTATTTTGTTAGGCAGGGGCAGTTCTAGAGGCTTCCACTTGGCCTTTCCAACCATAATAGCCCTCACTCCACAAGTCAGGGATCCAATGTGGGGATTCTTCCAGTTACTGAGTATGTCTATTCCAATTATGCATTCTGGAACTGGGGAAATAACCACAGAATGTGTCCGGGGACCCACTGGACCCACTGTGAGACAGACCTGAGCTAAAACTCCATCAATCACCTGACCTCCATAAGCCCCTACTCTGCCTGGTGGACCACAGTGACATTTTGGGTCTCCTGGAATTAATGTGACTTCTGAGCCAGTGTCTAATAATCCCTGAAATGTCTGATCATTTCCTTTTCCCCAATGCACAGTTACTCTGGCAAAAGGCTGTAGGTCTCCCTGGGAAAAGGTGGGAGGAAGATTAACAGTATAAATTTTTGGCAGTTTAACAGGATCCTTCCCCAAGGGGACCTGGCCTTCTCCTCATTCAAGGGGCTCTGGGTCTGTAAACTGTCTCGAGTCTGGGAATTGATTAAGGGGCCGTGATTCTCTGCGTCTGTAATTTGAGTTAGGATTTTGTTCACTCGACCTAGAACTCTTCTGCTTATAACAGATCCAGAAGAAATTTAGTAGACTGCCCATGTATTTCACTTCTAGGTACCCCTGATCTATTAGCCAACGCCATAACTCCATGCGACTCAGACTATTCTGTGTGCTGTTTTGAATCTGTCTTTCATTGCAGTAGCCATGCCCACCTTGCCTTTGGCGATTAACTGCTGATACTTGACTTTTACCGGACCAAGATCCGATCATCCCCATAATGATTAAGGATTCTAATTCCATTACAGCCCTCCCTACAATAATATCTGGACTGCAGAGAAGAGCAACCACAGAACTCTTCAGAGAAGATGGAGTTAGTCTTACAAATTTATTCCTCACAGTCCTGGTTAAAGGTGTGTCCTCTGGACATTCCTGGGGTGGGTGGGCAGGTCTCAAATGGTAAATCCATTCTAGCATTCCAGTCTCTCTAAGCCTTTGAATCCCCTCATCTACTGTATACCAGAGCAAATCGGGCATCTCAACCTCAGACATGCTAGGCCATCGTTTGGTCCATGTTTCAGTCAGCCACCCAAACAAACTGTTAGAGCCCTTTCTAACCCCTCGAGCTACAGCGTTGAATCCAGAATTTCTGCTTAGTGGGCCCATATCAATAAATTCAGCCTGATCCAACTTTATATTCCTTCCGCCATTATCCCATACCCTTAGTACCCATTCCCATACATATTCCCCTGTTTTCTGTCTATATAAGTTGGAAAACTCAGGCAGTTCTTTCAGAGTATAGCGTACTTCCTCATGGGTCACACTTTGTATTTCACCTTTGGAGGCTTGTTGTGATTTTAGTCTAGTAATAGGTCTCCAAGACAAGAGAGGTGGTGGGGGTGGTTGAGGAGAAGGATTAGAGATGTCTTGCAGGCTACTGACCTCAGGGCAATCCTTTGCATTTTCTTCTGGTGAGACAGAATTAATCTCTTCAGGCAGGGGTTGAAAGGTAGATTCCTCAGGGCAGACTGGAAGTTTGGCAGTGCATGCTGGAGTTTGGCTGGTACCTACCTCATGGCTGGGAGGAGGTCCAGACTCTCTGGGGCAGGCTGGAGGCTGGGCAGTGCAGGCTTCAGTTTGGCTTGTACCTACCTGATGGCTGGGAGGAGGTCCAGACTCCCTGGGGCAGGCTGGAGGCTGGATGATACAAGGTTGACAAGGTGTGGTCTCCACAGGGCAGGCCATCACAGGCTTATCTGGTAAAGTCTCAGCAGAATTTAGAGTTCCAATGTCTTCACCAATATTATCATCATCCCAATCCTTGGGGTTCCACTCCTTTCCAATCAATGCCTTCACTTTAATTGCAGAAACCCTATGAGGTTGAGATTTTAGTTTCCTCTGTAATTCTGCTACTCATACAATGAGAGTCTGGGTTTGATTCTCAGATATCTCAAGTCTGTGGCTACAGGAGACAAGATTTTCTTTCAAGGCACACGTAGAAACTTTCATATCATTCATGTGGCATTTAAGTTTCAAATTTGAAGACTTTAGCTCATCTCCTTCTTTTGTAACTGTATCCAGAGTATCTAGGAGGAGCCAGCCAACATCATTATACTTTTTGACTCCACACAATTCTGTTAAGGTGTTGAAAACACTCTCACCCAGATCCTGGCTTCTAATAAGCATGGAAATAGGGGAATCCAGTGATGCTATTTTGCATATCTCTACTACCAGCTAACACCATGGACTGTTAGCAACCTCTTCATTATTGGAAAGGGAGTCATTAGTACCCTTGAGTCCAATTCGAGTAGAGAGCCAATTACAAAACTCCCAGAACCACCTCAGACATCTTATGTTTAAGACTCTGTTCCTCAAGAAACACTCCCAGTACCAACCTGTATTAGCCAGAGTTCTCTCTGAAAACAGAATCAACAGGAGATATCTGTCAATAATATGAGATTTTATAAGAGTCTCTCATGCGACCATGGGGATGGACAAGTCCAGGTTCCGCAGGCAGGCTGCAAGCCAGGGGCTCCGAAGAAAGTCTGATGAAAGGTCCTTGATGAGTTTCTGGGAGAAGCTGGCTGTCCAAAGACGAGCTGGGAAATTCTCTCTGAATGTTGAAATCACTTCCCGTTTTCAGGCATTTAACTGATTGGATAAAAGCGTCATCCATTGCTGATGCAGTCTCCCTGATTGATGCAGATGTAATCAACCATCCGCAATAAACTCACTGGTGATCAAAGTCCATAAATGCTCTTGTATTACAATTAGCCCAGTGCTTCCTGGACCTAACACTTGGACACAATTACCTGGCTGAGTTGACACATTAGCCTAACCATCACAGGGAGGGAGAAAAGGGGGAGGATGTTGGGTATATGAGAGTCTTCTGTATTCTGTGTGTGACTTCGCTGTGACCTAAAACTTCTTTGAAAACAAAATGAAAAATAGTGAGACACTGGGGAATGAGAGGGGGAAGGTGCCATGGTACAGACTGGACACCAGATACTGCAGTGGTAAAAGGCAAAAGATCAAAAAATTTTTTTATATTTTTCATTTTTTTTAATATCCCAATCTTTTAATTTTATTTTATATTTATTTTTTTTAAGTTTTCATGTATTTTATCTCTTACATTTAAACATCATTATTATTACATTTTCCTATTAATTGTATTTGGCTATTGTATTGGCTTCATCTTTAAAGAAGCTTTGGATCACAGAAGGGGTACAGCTGGGTGGGAGAGGATCGTTGGTGGGGGGTGTCAGGGATGGGGGTACATGGGAGGAAGTTTGCCTGAACATACATAAAAGGTATATAAAATTGTTCAAATGCTCA
>JAQZBX010056576.1:5985-18264 GCA_029593785.1 Cabassous unicinctus
AGAGAGAGAGAGAGAGAGAGAGAGAGAGAGAGAGAGAGAGAGAGAGAGAGAGAGAGAGAGAACTCTAGGCTAGAAGTAGACACATCATCTGTGGACCCCACCATGGCTGAGGCCAGACCTATGTTGAAGATGTCCCAGGAAGAGTGAGGGAGAGAGAAGAAGTGAGGCTAGAGCTCTAAGGAAGCTCCACCTTTAAGGATCATAAAGAGGGAGGGAAGCAGGGAAAGAGACTGAAGGGTAATCCAAGGGGAAGGAGGAAGAACAGGAGAAAATAGTGTCAGTGTTGCATCTGCTAAGGGAGGAGCCGGTTTCAAGGAACAATCGCCAGATTAGAGGTAGCAAATAAGTCAAGTAAGACATAGGGTTGCACATCCAGTTAAATTTCAATTTCAAAGAGAAAGGAGTACTTTTTTAGTATAAGTACATCTCATATTTTTATTTGGTAAATCTGGCAACTTTAGTAAGAGAAAGACTAAACTGTGCAAGTAGATGTATTAGTTAAAGCAGGGTCAGAGGACTGCAGGAGGGAACCAGGAGAAGAAAATGGAAACATTGCTTGTGATCCAATCCTTCTTGAAGCAATAGGAAAGGTGGCGGGTTAAGAAAGGGAGGGTTTTCTTAAGGGAAGCAGACATTATATGCCATCTTATTCTCCCCCTACGCCCCATCTTAATTTGCTCAGGCTATCATAACAAAATACCATAAACTGGATGGATGGAAACAACAACAATTTATTGCCTCACAGTTCAGGAAGCTAGAAGTCCAAAATCAAGGTGCTGGCAGGGCCACGCTTCCTCTAAGTCTGTGGGGTTCTGGTGGTGGCTTGCCGGCAATCCGTGATACACTCAGTCTCTACCTCCAGAACTTTGTCTCCTCTCTTTCTGTCTTTGCATCAGTCACCTGTGTCTCTGTCCAAATTTCCTCTCTTTATAAAGGCACTAGTCATGTTGGACTAGCCTACCCTAATCTAATTTGGCCTCATCTTAACTAATAATATCTTCAAAATCACATCCACAGGACCGGTAGTTAGGACTTGAACGTGTCTTCTGGGAGGACCCAGTCAGTCCATAACACCCCCACCAGATAGAAACCATGTGAGGTTCAAGACAATGTCTTACTTTTCTTTGTAATTAAAGCTCTGACCTGGGCAGACCCTTCCTTTTGTGCATCAGGAACTCACTAGCGATTTGCTTAATTGTATTCTTAGACTGGATTCCTCCAAGCCAATAGTAAAGAACTGAGGCAAGCAGGAGATGAGTTACTTTTACTTCTGTTCTCTGAGAATTACAGCCGAACATATTTTGGGCGAATATAGTTCAAGTTTGTTGGAACGATCTGGGTGGTCACCGGTAAGGGTGACCTTTTATTCTTTTATTCTGAGAGGGGAAATGTCCTTTCTTCCACCTTGTTGATATGCAACAGCGGCAGCAGCAGCAGCAGCAGCTAGGAATCTCTTGTCTTATGCTTGTCAAGATTATGCAGCTTTCCAGGTAAGTAAAAGAGATCCTGTATGTCTGGCTGAGGGGAAAACAAAACCAAGTGAAACTTGCACCAAATCAGCAGAGTAAGTAGCTCCAGAGGGTTTGGAGGCTAGTGGGAAACTCTAGTCTCCTTCAGCCTGATCTGGCATTTGCTGCTTGTCTTGACTCACAGTCTTTCCTCCTTTACACAGCTAAGCAAAACCCATTCACCCTGTCAGAGGAATAAACCAACCACAAAACAAATCTATTAAAAGGCCTGCCTTAAGTGGTTCAAAGCAGAGAAGCAAATGAGCACATGCTTTCAAAGAAAGATCTTCTGCATTTCTGCTTTTAAAGCACTCTTGAGTCAACACTGGAAATACTTGTGGACTCTGCTCAACCAGGAGGAAGGAAATAGGAGCTGGTGCTGAAGTAGGGGCCCCCGGGACTCCTGCTTTTACTACGCTATGGAGTGGAGGCCCCAGGATATGTCAGGAGGGGTCAGGGTCTGACAGGACTTGTCAGACAGGGTCTGAGGATGTAGGTGGAAGGAGAAAGAGAAAAATGGTTAAATGGAGAAGTGTGGCTTTTGAGGTTGGATTCCACCTGGGTTCAAATCCCAGATCTACCCTACTCCAGTTTTCCAGTATTGGATCATATAATATGGTGGTTAAGAGCAAAGCTTTAGAGTTGGACATATCTGGGTTTCTAGTGCTCTTATTGGAATGAGGATAATATTTTTCAAAATGCCTCCCTTGTATATTTTCCTTGCAGCCATTCTGTCATTAAGGCTCTTAGAAAGGAAAAAGGTGAATGGCACCTCAGGAAGGAGGAGAACGTGATGTAGAGGAAGCCCTTGTCAAACAGCAAAAGGGAAAGGAAGCCCCTTCCGCACAGGAGGTGTGGGAGGCAAAGAGCGAAGGGAAGGAGGAGGCAAGTGGCCAGAATCCAGCCAGGCAGAATCCAAAAGGGGAAGGATTAGAAACAGTGGGTTCAGCTGGGAAGAATCCCAGAGCAGGAGAGTCTGAACCCCTCCTCCTGTCTAAAAGGCCCGGGGAGGAGACTGCCTAGATGAGGGCCCCATTCTGACCTGGGGTGCCTCATGGAGCAGTGAGAAGAGCTGAGGCAAGGCTACACCTTGCCCAGTGGCTCCCCAGCCTGATCGTGTGGCTCCTGAGGGCCCCAGTGGGAGTGGAGATGGTCATGGAGAGCAGAGGCCAGCAGGCGTGCCAGGGCCTCTGTGGCAAGAGCGAGGCGACCCACAGCAGAGGCTGTGAGAGGACTGCCTGCACCACGAGCGGCAGGCGGAGACCCCGGCCTGCTAGACCAGAGAGTGCAGCAGGTGGGGCGAGGGCGGGAACCCGGGCCCAGCCGCGCCGGGAGGATGGGACAGAAGCATTCTGGCCTGGGCTTTAGCTGCAGGTGTGAGCAGGGCACCCCACCGGGTACGCAGGGGAGTCAGGGACTTCTCCAGTCATGCCAGGGATGATCTAGAGGGTAGGATGAGGACCAGCCTTCGTGTGGAGGAGCAGGGGAGAGGCAAAGTTTAGAAAGAAATCGCCCTGGGAGGAAGTTTGAGTCTTGAATTATTTGAGTATCTGTTTAAAACAAACTGAGATACTGGAGGAAAAACTCTTTTTGCCACCCCCACCCTCACAAAAACCGAGATCTTTGACTTGGCAATTTGTTTTTTTCTGCTTCTTAGTGGGATTTGGGGCTCTGGAAGACAAAATGATCAATTATGGAAAATAAAGGGCCTCACTGATTGTGCACAAGTGAGGGACAGTATATAAATTTATATAGCACCCCCCCCCCATGATGAACTTGGTAACACTGGGTAACCTACTTGACTGCTCTGAGCCTCAATTTCCACATCTAGAATATGGGGATGCTATTACCCCACAGGGTTGTTATGAGTGTTAAATGAAATGAGGCCTGCAAAGCACTGGGACTCTTGCCCAGCACATCATTACGCCCACTAAAGGTTACATAACATCATTACTTCGCTTCCAAGAGCTTCATTTTCTACCTCTGTAAATTGGGGGTTGCAATATCCCTCTCATGTAATAGATATGCAAATAGTGTTAATTTCCCTTTCCCCTCTGTTCCTTTTTCTGAAGACCTACAGTTTATCTTATCTCAATTCTACCTCACATAAATACATCTCTACTCATTTATTCAGTCAATGCTATTTGCTGAGTTTCTTCTCTGTGCAGCGCGTCCTTCTGGGGGGGATCCAAGATAATACATGCATTAGTTATCATTCTCAAGAAGCTCACAGTCTGCTGGTGGAGGGGGGAGGGCAATATTCCTACTTCTTTATAATAAAAGGAAAAATGATGAGAGGTAAAGCAAAAGTGCTGTGGTAATTCCAAAGAGGCAGTGACAGCTTCCAGTTTGGGATCAGGAATGCTTCTTGCCTCACGTGGCATTTGACCTGGGCCTTGAAGAATGGGAAACACTTAGGCATGTCGGAGATTGCCCAGGCAGAGAGTTTATGAAAGCAAAGGAATCAATGAATATCGTTTGTCTGAGGATGGGTGGGTGGTTCTGCGTAGCCAGATCAGAGAAGGCGAGAGGTTGGGGGATAACGATGAGATAGACAGGTGGGCAGGCTTGATATGGTGAATCCGTGGTGCTACTAAGCTAACAGGGGTCAACATTTCACTTTCTCATAATCTTTTGTGAAAGCAAGAGAAGGAAAAGAATTAAAATTCACTGAGCTCCAGATACCTGTGAGGCACAGTTCTGAGACCACTGCTCTCTATGTGCAGTATCTTTAAACCTCATGATCATTCTGGGAGGTAGGTATTCCCAGAGACAGAAACGGAGGCTCAAAGAGGTTAAGTAACTTTCCCGGGATCACACAGTTAGAAAGTAATCCAAACCTGGGTCTGCTTTATTCCAAAGTCAGTGCTTTGAGATGAAGACTCAAAAATGTCTCTCCTCAGTTGGAATACGCCCAGTGGGAGCCAAGGCCTTTTTGATTTTGTACCACAGAACTTCCCTGGGGAATGAGAGGCCAGATCTGACCAGGTGAGACTCAGGGGAAGTGCTGAAACTGACACTCAAGGAGGCATAGTGAATTACCCAAGGGCACAAAGATGGCAAGAGGCAAAGTCCAGATGAGAGCCCAAGTATTGCAACTCCTGGCATGTTACTGTGCTGCTCTAAGAAGAATAAATTCACTTAATTGGAGGACTGAAAACCAGGTTACTCTCTCATGGCCTGGGGTTGCTTTAACTAGATTCATAGAATTTTTACAACTAAAGGAGACAGTAATTACCACTTTTTATAGATGAGAATACTGAGACACAGATAGGAAACAGACTTGCCTATGGCCACAACAGTTTTAATAGCAGAGCCCAGTCTGGGTGGTAGATCTGCTGCCTGTAGTCAGCGCTCTTCCCACTAGTGTGTGATATTATCTATATTTCACTGAAAAAATTCTATTAACCAGCCCCCCACCACACACACATATGCACAAGTCATCATCGTGCGTGGAGAGCTGAGAGGCAATCCATCACTTCCCTTCCTTCTCTCTGGCATACTCTTCCAATTTTATTAAGAAGATAAAAGTTTGTCTTAAATTCTAAAGCAAACAGTGGAAGAAATTCCCCAGACATCTGGTAATTTTCTGGTTTGAAAGTCCCTACATTTTTGGGCACAAGATTCAGAAAGTCAAAGCAGAGACTTGGCTTCCATGCTCCGTTCTATCTTTCACGGAACTCCTCAAATGCTAAGCAGATTTCCTCCACTCTCGGTGACAAAAATCTCGCTAGCCAAAATCTTATCCCCTTTTTTTCACCCCAGGAATATCCATGGCCTTCCAGCCATCTCCTGCCTCGGCAGCTGTCAAAACCTCCCTAGGCTGCTTCGCCCTCTAGACAAAAAGACCTGAAACCCACTCTCTTATTTGGGAGGCAGCCATGACTCCCTTCCACTAACCTGAGCAAAACCTGCTTCCCACTACTTCCTGCAATGGGGTATTTCATGGAGTCCAAGAGAAGGAAACCAGAAATCTGCACCACCCCCCCGCCCCCCTCCCCCCGAGATTTGGTGTCATTTTTCCCACCGTTCTCTAGGTCTGACAGGTCCTTCTTCTCCAAGACAGGCTCCGTGAGAAGGGTGCATGCATGCTCCTGCCCTGCATTCCTGCACAGCCCCTCAGGCACTGTGGCTGGAAATGATTTATGCAGGGAACTCGGCCAGCCTCATTTTAATCACTTACACACTCACAGATACAGGGAATCCCAGGCAAACTCACCCCAGGGATGGAAGGAACTTCCCTCACTTGGACAGAGTTCCCATAAATGGTGGGGTAAGCAGTGATTCCGGTCTCCAGGAAAGATGTAAAGAGCCTCCTTCACTGAGGGTTAATTAGGAAATGGTATCTTCAGGAGCCCGTTCCCCTTCCCTGGAGCTTCTGCACGCAGACACTGCTCAGAGTATAGTCAAGCATCCATTTACCCCCAGCACTTCCTGAGCACCACTCTGCCTGGGGAGGAAGTTGGGGTTGAGCTGGTTCTGCTCCAGCCCTCTGCTACAGTGCCAGTGCGAGATTCCGGAAACAGTGTGCCACTCCTTTGCAAACACCTTTTGTGGCTCCCCATCACCTTATAAATTAAATCCAAACCTCTCAGCCTGGCCATCTTTATTCTGTAACCAAGCACGCATGTGGTATTGCAGTCATTTTAAAATATATAGTCATGCAGTTTTTGTTTACCCCCAGACGATCGCTATCCACCCCCACCCCCCTCAGTAGACAGTAAAAATCTTGGGGAGGAAAGCAACTTGGTGCATGGTTGGCACTCAGGAAATGTTATCTAAATAAAAGAATACATTTGCCTTGGCTTCCCTTTCTAGCTTTATTGCTCACTTCTCTCCCTTACCAAACCACCCACCCATAGGCTAGTCAAACTCCCTTTTGCCCTAATTCTCCTTTCATCTCTGCTCTTACGCCTGTTTCCCACTGAAGACCTTCCTTTCCTAGCCTTCTGGCCACTCCTTCCCAAACTCTGCCAGCACACATACACACACACGCACACATGTATACACGTGCACAAGCGTGCACACACATACATACACATACATACTCACATACACATATACACACATGCTGCTTTCTCCACGAAGCCTTTCTTGCTTCTTTCTTTTCTCTCTTCTTTGCTCCCCAGGAACTTATCTCCCCTCAGAACATCCACAGCATTTGCTTGTAGGCCTTGTATGGCTTGGATTATATTTTGCTGCCATATTTCACTTACTGGTTTACAAGTCTTATCTCCCCTGCCTGAAGGAGAGTGCCTCCAGGACTCATACAGATATGTATGATTCATTTTTGTCTCCCTCACAGCAACTGGTCTAAAGTGGGCATTACATACATACTTGTGAATGAATGGATTCATGGACCCATTTGCCCTTCAAATCGTGGGGTTGTTTTTTTTTCTTGCTATGGTTTAAACATGTATCTTAATCACAAATATAATTCACAATTACTTTTCTCATTGTACAACACTCAAATAATACAGATAAAGCTAAAATTTCCTTTGCTTACCACTAATCCCAGGGCCCTTTCCATTTACTTACCTATACCATGTAAATATAATGTAGTTTTGTATGTTTTTATATATTATTCTGCAGCTTGCTTCTGTCACCTTACAATAGGTCAAAGAAACCTTTTCCTCATTCTATATATTAGCTACATGGTAATTCATTCTTTCTAGCTCTGTCAGTGTTCCATAGTTTGGATATGCATTGGTTTATTTAACCATTCCCTTCCTGATGGATATATAACTGGTTTCCAATGTTTTGCTATTTCAGCAAAGCTACACTAAACAGCCTTGTACGTGACTCCTTGCACACACATGTGTTCTTCTAGAAGAGAGATGAAGTAGAATTTCTGAGTCAAAAGACACGTACTTCAACTGACAGCAGGGACTCGAACAGATATTTGCATACCAATATTCATAGTGGCATTATTCACAATTGCTAAAAGATAGAAACAAAGTGTCTGTCAACCGATGAATGAATAAACTAGTCCCCCCAAACCCTTGCCATCACTTGAAATCATAAATCTTTAACATTTTGCCAATCTGATGAGAGAGAAAAATGGCATTATGTTATTTTAATTATATTTTCCTATTGACTGTAAGTGTGGTTGAGCAATATTTTATGGGTTTATCATCAGCCATTTAGCATTCCTCTTCTGTGAATCCTATGCCCATTGCTCTAATGGGTAATTTATCTTTTTTATTGATTTGTAGGATTTCTTTAGATATTCTGGATATTAATTCTTGTCTATTATGTAAAATATTTGTTGTAAATAATTTCTATGAATCTCTTGCTTGCCTTTTAAATTTCTTGAGGATGCTTATTTTGCTGCAGATGTTTTCATTTTTGATCCAAACTTTAATTTTTTCCAAATGTATGTCTAATTGTTGCAACACTCTATGGAATATTTAATCCATTCCCTGATGATGTGAAATGCAACTTTTATCAAGCAGTAATTTTCCTATTGGAAAAGGTCATGTTACTTAACTTTAAAAAAAATAATTACTTCTCAAATATTTTTGGTTTGCCCTCTCCTCCCTCCCGCCGCCCCATGGCTCCCTCCTCTGTCTGCTCGTCTTCTTTAAGAGGCACGGGGAACCAAACCCAGGACCTCCCATGGGGAAGGCAGGCGCCCATTTGCTGGAGTCACATCCTCTCCCCGTTCCTTAACTTTTTACTCTTCTTTTTCACTGTGTTTAAGGCATATTTCTTATAAACAGCATAAAGATAGAGTTCGGGTTTTATAGCCCAATCTATAGATTGTGTCTTTAAAGAGATAATTCAGTTCATTCACATTTAGTGTAACAAATAATATAATAGATTTTATTCTTTCCAGCTTACCTTTTTGTTACATGTTTTGCTTTGTTGTTTTCTCTTAAGCCCCTTAATTTTGCTGGCTTAATCAAATTGCTATTCCTTTCCCCCTTTTTAAAATTCTTTCCATTCTATTAATGGTTATCTCCCCTTTCCTGGCGCATGTAATCAAACTCTATTTCTTTACTATCATAAGAAAATGAGATATTATTTTTTCCATTTATATACTGTATTTTCTTGTTATTTCTCCTATTCAGATGTTTCTTTCCTCCTCCAGTGGGATCTTTAGAATACTTTTTTTCCCCTGTTTTCTTCTGCTCACCCCAAGGAAGCTTTGGGATGCTGTGACTGTGCATGCCCTGTCCCCAACTCCTAGTTTTTGCTGAAATTGCCTAATACTTTTCTTTCTAGATCGCATTAGAATTTCTTTTGTGTAGTTCACCTCTATTTTAAGAATCCTTACTCAGCATTACACATTTCCAGATAGTTTATCATTATCCATTTACATTTAACTATATACACATAGATACATAGTTAAGCATGATTTATTGCTTAGTCCTGTCGCCTTTCTTCTCTGGTATAATTCATTTGATTTGGGGTGGAGTCTTTTTAAAACTATTTTCTTCAGTGAATGCATGTGGTGATATAATACTTAAATCCATGCATATTTAGGTTTTAACCCCTAGACCTCTTGGCTAGCTATAGGACTGCTGGGCTGTGCTCTTAATACCCCAGGAGTCTGTAGATTTTATTCCTAGAGTCCAGTGTTGCAGATGAGGAGACTGATTCTTTTTCCTTTGTAAGCAACTTGTTCTTTTTATCTGGAAATGTATAAGTCTTTCACTTTGTCCTTGGGGCACAGAAATTTTGTCAGGATATTCCTGACAAACTCAGTTCTTTCCTTGACTTGGAAATTCCCTTCTATTATTTGAATAACAGTTTTCTTTTCCATATATTCCTTTTTGTCCTTGGAACTCAGTCATTAGTCCCAAGTTACATCTCTTAGAGCTGCCGTCTAAATCTCTTCTATTTTCCTTTGGGATTTCTATTTCTTTGTGTTTTGCTCTGTGGTTGTATTTCTCACAGTTTAGCTTCTAATCCACCAATTCAAGTTTCATCTTTGACTATCTTTTCCCTTAATCATGCAGTTTGTTGTCTGGTTAAAACATCAGGGTTTTTGTTTGTTTTTAGTTTTGTCAAGTTGAGCGCTTGCTGTGTTGTTGTTCAAGTTGTCACTTGACTCTGGAAGCTGTTGACCTGACTTTAGAAGTTGTTTGGGATGTTTGCTATATTCCTCTGCTATGGTATGTTGTTTCCTTTCTTTGCCTGCTCCCTGTGGCTCAGCAGCCAGAACCCTGCAGTGGTTGTGGGGGAGGCCACAGTGGTCTCCATCCCTGAAGGCTGGTGTCAGAGCAGGCAGGCAATCTCCTGGAGAGGAGCTCTGCCCCTGGGTCTCAGCCCTAGAGGAGGAGGGCTCTCGGCTCACCTGTTTAGTTGCTCCCTGGCTCTTGGGTGGGCAGGAAGACTTGGGCATATACAATTGGCCAGAGTCAGGCTTATTCCAGAATCTCATCAAGGGCTCTCTTCTGAGGGGAAAAAGCCCCATGTCAACTCTCTAGTGTATTTCTTCCAGGTCCTTGCCTGCAATTCTTTGGCTCAAAAGAGGTGAGTAGATAGGAGTTAAAGTATGTAGAAGGAAAGCAGTCAGGGTAAGCTGCTGCCTTCCCAGAATCCCCAGTGTCTTTACTCTCTGCTTAGTCTTCCTGATCTTGTTGTTTATTTTTGTGCCACTACCATACAGTTTTAATTACCCTAGCATTAAAGAAAGTTTTGTTCCCTGATAAGGCATATTTCCCCTCCTTGTTTCTCTTTTTCAAATTTACCTTGGCTTTTCTTATGCATTTCCTCTTCCTTATGAATACTAGAATCAGCTGGTTGTTCCTTAGAACGGTTTCTTGTTGAGTTTTTGGTTAGGATTGAATTAAATTCATAGATAAATTGGGAGAGAAGGGACATCACGTCAAGATTACCATTTATTCAAGACCTCCTTTATATCCTTTCATAAAGTTTTATGATATTCTCTATATAGACTTTGCCCATTTCTTAAGTTTATTACTAGATGATTTTACAATTTTTGCTACCATATATGGAACTCATTTAGCTTTTTATTGTAGAAATTGTCAAACGCATGCAGAAGTAGACAGAACAGTACAATAAGCACCTGTGTACCCATCACTCAGCTTCAACAATGACCAACTCATGGCCAGTCCTGTTTCATCTATCACCCCAACTACTTCCCCCTTCAATAGTATTTTTTTTCTTCCATAGTATTTTGAGGCCAATCAGGAAAAGGGCATTTTACAAATTACATTTTCTGTTTGGTTGAAGAACATTCCCAGGGAGAATCAGGGCCTGGAAACCAACACTATTTCACTCCAAATAGTTCAATCTATTTGGCATAAAGATGAAGGGCTGCCACGGAGAGAGTGGAAGTAGGTCAGAGAGTGGCTAAGGCCTGTGAGCTTCTGCCACTTCCCTTGGTGCCACCTCCTCCCTCAGACTCCTGGCCCCCTGGTCCCTGTAGCAGGGAGGACCCCACAGCTCCTAGACCACTGCAACCATCTGGGTTTTGGTGTCTCAGAGAGACCTCTGCAAATCTTCATCCATTTGCCTACAGTCAGGGCAGTTTGCTGTGGCATTGAGAGGGTTGGGGTCAAGCTATGCCTTGAACTCCCTGACACTGCCTTGAGAGCCAAAGTCTATTCCTGGAGAAGAGATTAGTGGAAATTCCTTGGGAAAAAAAATTGGCTGCCTGTGAATGCCAGGAGGCGTCACTAGATAACCTATCCATAAACAAGGATTCTGGTGATCACAGCACTTTAAAATTAGGTTGAGCACCTGGGTATGACATGATTTAATTAAATAAACTTGTCTTCTATTGAGCCATTCACCAGAGCAGAAAGAAGCTCTTCTCCGGGACTCACGTTAGAGGTGTGGTGTCCCTTTGCCCCAGTTACACTGAGAAATGGAAACTTATGCTACGGGAACACTGAAATAGCCATTCTGGAAGGATCTGTGCTTATCCTCCCTGCAAATGACAAATCCAGTCCTTCTTGCCCTCCCTTTAAAAGCTCTTTCACTTGTGGTCCCCAATTTTCTCTTCCTCAACCACATCAACATCATAAACAGCCTGGTAACATTCCCCCAGGGTCAGCTCAAGCCTGAGCTGGTTTACATCTAAAGAATATTATTATTGCTGCAGAAAATCTTTTGGTTCCTTCCCAATCAGGCCAGCAGTCCTGTCTTTTCTCTTTTTCCATTTCACTGGCTTGAGATTTCTCTCCACACCTTAAGGTGTGGTGCATCAGCCAGTGCAGGTTAGTCAGGGTTTGACCATTTACAATGTCCAGCAGGACCTGAAGAAGCTGGGGGCTATTTGCCCCCCACCCCAAAACTTGCATAAGCTGGTGACATGAAGTTGCCCTTGAGTGTCAGAGAGGCAGTGTTCTGCATTGCAGTCTCCAGCTCTAGGCCGACTCTTTCACCAACTCTCTGATGAACATGGACCTGTCACTTCTCTTCTATGGGTCTCAGCTTACAGATAAAGTAGGGAGACTGAAACTGAAAGATCTCTAAGACCCCTTCCAGCTCTGAGTCTGTGAAAGAAATCATAAAGCATAGGAATTAGAGACACTGGCAAGGTTCCAGGCACTACCTGGTTCCAAGATGGAGAAAACAGTGATGGGAGGGAAGTGGGAACTCCAGGTAGAATCTGAAAGGTGCTTTGACATGTATTAAAAAAAGACTGTTGAGCCTGGAATAGCAAATGAGCTGATCCAGGCTGGGGTGGAGCTGGCTGTGCTAACTCAGGGTTAGAAAGGCTTGTTCATGACATTTTGTGGACTGGGTCCAGGTGACTACAGGGAGAATGGTTTTGACCTGAGGCCCAAGGTAG
>JAQZBX010056577.1:0-18160 GCA_029593785.1 Cabassous unicinctus
AAAATAAAGACTTATTTTTGAGGAGAGTTATATATATGTATCTTTCAAATTTGTAGGAAAACAGAAATAAAGTATAATATTAACAAAAGTAAATGAATGAAAACAACAATTCAAAGAAATGTAAACTAAGAAGGCAAAGATCATTGAAATAAAAACAAATGTAGGAGTGAACTTGGTGATGCAGTGTTGTGCAGGTCCCGGCTCTAGGTCGGTGATCTCTCCCCAGAGTAATGGAAAATGCCCCAGAGTCACCACCATACAAAAGTGGAGAGACATGGAAGTCAGGTGAGGCACCCGTGGTTCCCTTGGGCTCTGGGTCCACCAAAACAAATGTAATCCTGGAGGAAACTGATGGGGATGGAGATGGGGACTTGAAGAAGACAGGACAGGGGATGGCAAACTCAAGCCAGTACACCTCAGATTTAACAGTAGTTGAAAGGGAAGACTCATCATTACTTGCTCCTGCAGCCAAAAAACTGAAAATTGATCACAAAGAAAAGAAAGAGGAGAACCAGAAAGTTGATGAATATGAGATCCAGAAGGTGCAAATCCTGGTTTCCTCTGTTTCTGAGGAGCAGCTGAACCTTCATGAAATGCATCTCCAGTCAGCTTTCCCTAAGGCAGCCATGAAAATGTTGATCCACTCCATCCCTGGCACCTCCATGCCTCAGAATGCTGTTATTGCTACATCTGACATTTCTAAGGTCTTCATTGAGGAGGTGGTAAAAGCAGCCCTGGGTCTGTGTGAGAATTGGGGAGAAATGCCACCAGTACAACCCATGCATCTGAGGGATGCTGTTCAGAGGGTAAAGTCAAAGGGGCAGACCCCCAACTCAAAGCACAAAAAAATCATCTTCTTCTAGGCCAAAGACTAGTAAATACCATTACTGTAGGAAGAAGTACTGCTTCCAGATTTCCTACCTCATGAGGCTTTCTGCAGTAGTGCTTCAGTACTACTAAAATTTTAAGATTTTAATGTCTTCATCAAAACTCTGATGTTCATCACACCTAGAGGAAGGTATGCTGCGTGTTTCATACTTGCAATGTTTGAATATTGGGAACTATTAGGGCATACTGAGACATTTAACTACTTCTTGTCTACTTGGAAGAGGAAAGGCATATGGGCCTTGAGCACCCTGTGGACATGGAAGTGTTTTCAAAGATAGTAAATCCTTGTAAGAGATCTTTGGTGGTTTCACATTGAAGCCTGAAGTTGTTTTATTTAGGTTGTTTTTTAATGTCTGGTTTTAAATAATTTAAATGGGCATAAAATTTTGATTTATGAATCATGCTTTACCATAAAGGGCACAGTGATGGCTGTAGTAGTGGAACAGCTTTTCCTTGTAAACATTTAAGATTCTCCAACAGATTTGGTGAGTGATCATTAAACTATTTTCCAACCTGCAAAAAAAACAACAAATGTCGGTATTCTCACAATAAATGTTAATGCATTAAATACCCCAACTAAAACAGATTGATTCTGAGGTTGAATTTTGAAAATTCATGTATATAAAAAATATTTATTGAGCATCCCTTCTGTATGAAGTGTTGCTTAAAGACATGGGAATGTAGTGGTTCACAAAATTTCACTAGACATTTTATGTTTTTTTTCCTTCAAATAAACAAAAACAGAAATAGTCTTCATGATAAAAAAAGAGTTAAAAACAAACTAAATAATCTAATTGAACAATGCTGATATCAGAAACACCTGGATTATATGGAAAATATACACATTAATAGAATGAAGGCATAAAGTACTGATAAAGGTCATAAAATTTAATAATTATTCCACATATATGTTGCAATATAGTTTAAAATAGAAGAACCTGTAAAACAATAATGAAAATCACAGAAATATGAGATATTAAAACACATTAATGACTTCATAGCATTTTTTGGAAGACATTTATTTGCCTAGAATTCATGAAATGTGGTAAAAATAATTTTGGTTTTGAGGAATGTAAACACATACTGTTTGCTTGGAAATAAACATGCCATTTCATCCCAAATTACCCTACAATATAATACAATTCCAAATTGAGTCACTAGATCATTTCTTCATTTGGAACTTGACAAATAATTTTACTATTAAGTTGGAAACAATAAATAAATGAAAATAGCCAAGACAAGCTTATTAAGAAGAATAAAAAAGGGATATTTACTCTAGAAAATAGAGAAAAATACAAAGCTCTAAAGATTAATAAGTATACTGATGTGGAAAAAAAGCAGAAAGACCAATGAAGTGGAAAAGAAAATATAGGAATATAGTAGAGCCTAAAGATAGCATTTTAAAACTGGGTAAAAAAGATACTATTATAATTTACTAATTGTTGATAGATTTTTTTCACCTAAATATCAACACATTCTTCCTTTAAAATATATGATAGAGAAGCAAAATTTTCAAAAAACATTATCATTAAAGAGAAATGTAAAAAAAGAAAGAAATACAGGGAAAGAAAAATGAAAATATTCTAAAATTAGTGGCTAAAAATGAAAATGATGATGAAATACCATTTCCATCAGTAAGATCAACAAATATTAAAAGTCAATACATTTAGTGTCAAAAGGGAAGAGGAAATTAGTCCTTCCATTTGCCTTTAAAATATTGGTCACAGAAAATACTACAACTATCCTTTGGGACAACGTTGAAAAACATGATAAGCAATTCTACATCTAAGAAGCTATGAGAAAGAAATCATTGTGGATGTGCACAAATATTCAGCTATGAGATCATTTATTATGAAATTGCATATAATGGCAAAAGTTTTGGAAACAGCCATCAATGTGTAATGGAATAAATAAAACACCTTAAAAACATGTTCTATAAAAACATTTCATTTGTTTATTTAAATTTTAGAATAATATTTAAGAAGATAGAAAAATATTCATGACATTTTAACGTGAAAATAGTAACTTATAAAAAATATATATACTGACATGACACTTCTACTCCTATGTATATATCTAAGGGAAATAAACACTTATATGCACAAAAACATGTACATATGAATGTTCATAATAAACATTATTCATAATAGGCAGTCTGTACAAACTAAATGTCCATCAACTGATGAATGAATAAATAAAATCAGGTAAATCCATACAATGCAATTCAGCAATATAATGTTTGGAATACTGACATATGCTCCAATATGGCTCAACATTGAAAGCATGATGGCAAGCAGTCATACAGACTGCATAATATGTGACTCCATTTATATGAAAAGTCCAGAATAAGAAATCTATAAAGAAAGAAAGTAGAATCATGATTACCTAGGACTGGGGAAGGGGAGATTATGGAGTGACTGCTACTGGTTCTAGGGCTTCTTCTGGGAGGGGTCAAAATATTCTAAAATTAGCATGTAGTGATGGTTGCACAGCCTTGTGAATATATTAAAAACAATGGCTTATACAGTTTACAAGGATAAATTATATGGCATGTAAATTATATCTCAATAAATATGCTAAAATATTTGTATATACAATATGAACCCATAAAAATACATTTATGAATAACTTTAAAGTATTAAAAAATGTTAAATTTAGTTGTCTTGTGATGGTGAAAATATAGGTAATATTTAATTTATTTTTGTTTTTCTATACATTCTAAACTTTCTATAATGAGCATGCTTATTCTTTTTTAAAATGTCAAAACTCACGTCTTCTAGCAACCTATCTTCCAGCCTCCACCTACATGAGTCTGCTCACTCTCCTTAGTTCATATCAGTGAGATCATGCAATATTTGTCCTTTTGTCTCTGGCTTATTTCATGGTGAGATCTTTCTGTATAATAACTGGAATGATTGACACATGACATCAGTGATTTGTCAAGTCCTATTGATCTTTACAGCACAAAGTAGAAACCATAATGTAAACTATAGACTTTGGTTAGTAGCAATGCTTCAATATTGGTTCATCAATGGTAACAAATGTACTATACTAATTTAAGAGAGCAATACTAGGGGTAACCATGTGTGTGGGTGAGTGGGGGTTATATGAGAATTTCCTACACTTTTGGTGCAATTTTTCTGTAAACATAAACTTAAAACTTCCCTAAAAATAAAGTTAAAAATAAAAATAAAATTTAAAATATTTTAAAACTAATTCATGGAATGCAGAAACAATTTGCAAAGACTGGGAGAGGTATTTTGTTATTTCTTTTTTTTTAAATGTTGGTTTGATTTGCTAGCTCCAGGCATTCCAGGGAATCTCTGCTATATCATTGGGTGTTTACAAACTTAAGAAGAGACTGTTCAGAGACTGCCTCAGAGTTCAAAATTGAGGCAAGAGAGCCTGAGCGCCTCCTGAGACAAATGTCAAACTATCAACAAAGAAACAAAGTTCAGGCATGTCATGTCCCACATTTCTTTTTTTTTTTTAATTTCCCAGGGCAGTTTAGCACCTTCCCTAGAGGTGATAGCTCAAGAAGAACTTCCAGGGTTCCTGATATATGGCCAGGATCTGACTTCATGAGGCATCTGCAACCTATGAGACATGGGTGGATTTTCCAAGTCCATTAGATGAGCTGACATCTAAGGGCCAGTGTCCTGTGTATTGGGATTATGTACAGCCTTAAGGAGCCCTGTCCATAATGGAGAAATCAATATGAGACTCCTGGATGATGCACCCAGGGCCATGCCAGTTTGTCTCCTCCTTTTGCACTTTTTCAATGATGTCATGAGACTCAACATGATGGTTGGGAGCGAAACTAGGGAACTAGTAATACTGAATAGCCTGGGAGAGGAAGGAGATAAATATACAGGTTGAACTGTGTCCCTCAAAATGACATGTTTAAATGCCATCAATGTGACTTTTTTAGGAAATAGGGTATTTGAAGATGTTATTAGTTAAGATGAAGTGACACTGGATGAAGGGTGACCCTCATCCACTATGACTGGCATCCTTATAAAAATAGAAAATCAGGACACACAGACAGACACTGAGGAGAATGCCAGTGATGATGGCAGCAGACATGGGAGGGATGCATCTTCAAGCTAAGGCATGTCAAGGGCTGCTGGCAAATACCTGAACCTAGAGGATGCAGGAAGGCCTCTCCCCTGCAGACTTCAGATGCAGCATGGCCCTTCCAACACCTTGATTTCATACTTCTGGCCACTGGAGCTGTGAAAGAATAAAATTCTGTCATTTTAAGGCCAATATATATATTATACACTCACTCTGGTAAAAGTGCAGCCTTAAATGTTCAATTCTGATAAAATCATTCTATCATAAAATAATGTGTCCTAATGTTGAATAAACAATAATGCAGATACAACATTATTATTATTGCTGCTATTATATTTTGCCTGTGCACAGCCAGGACAGAGAATTAAGTGCAGAGTGTCACAGTATTAGTTGAATGAAAGTTTTTTTTTTTTCATATTTCCCATCTAAACCAGAAGAACAAAATGAAGAAAATTACTTTATATGTGTTTGAATAAAATATCATATAATATAGGATAGCATTGCAAATTTATTTTCTGTGTTTGAAACTTGGAAATGTAATGGCCTTTCTTAAAACAGATATAGTGCAGAATCCGTAGGGTTTCAATGCTTCAAGCAAGAAAGGGAAAGTGTATATTATTACAGGAATCTGTGGTTTCCACAAATCTTCCTTGAAACTGAGTCTCTGCTGTGTCTGGACCATGAGTACCCCCTGCAGCTCAGCCTCCTCCTGCATGGGGAGCTTTGTAACTGGGCTCACATTGACATTCCCTTAGTGTGTGTCTTGCACAGTAATACACAGTTGTGTCCTCCACAGTTACAGAGCTCAGCTGCACAGAGAACTGGTTCTTGGATGTGCCTCTGGAGGTAGAGACTCAGCTCTTGAGGAATGGATTGTAGTTAGTGCTACTATAATAGCATATTCTAGACAACCACTGCAGCCCTCTCCCTGGGGACTGACATATCCAATGCCAGCAGTAACCACTGGTTGTGGTGGAGACTCCATAGACAAAGCAGGTGAGGGACAGGGTCTGGGAGGGATTCACCAGTCCTGGGTCTGACTCCAGCAGCTATATCTGGTACAGGACACCGAGGACAAGGAGAAAAGTGGGCCAGTGCTCAGATGCATCATCCTCATTACCTTCATGGCTGAATCCTGAGACACTCACTGCTGGGAGCTGCAACTAGAAAGAGGAAGAACCACAAGGGCTTCATGTTCCTTTTTATGAGGCCCATGACTTGCAGACAATATTTTCTGGATTGAGGAGGATCCTAAACCTTTTTTTTTTCCCGTCATGCTCTATATTTAATTCTTTAATGTCTCTTCCTTGGCAAATGCACTCAGGTGGACATTATCATGTGATGTAAAGATCCCTACCTTTCATATCTACTCCAATAGTGTCATCTATATGCTCTTCCCCAGATCACATGGTTCCTGACCCGTAAATCATTCTCCCTCCAGGCCGCTGTCAACTATCCAAGACATTTGCCTCTCACAGAGTCTATATATTCTTACCTTGGATCACACCCTTTTTTATATAATGAAAATGGATCATCAGTACACTGCCCTAAAGGAGAATTTCCTGTTACCCAATGACTTTCAAGGGCAGCCAAGGTAGAATTATATTTTTCAGCATTGCAGTTTCACTTATACTGATATAGAAACCTAACCAACCAAGCCAAGCTTGACATTTTTCATCTATTCTTAGCTGGTCATAAGGGAAACGCCAATTTAAAGAAAAAAAAAAAAGATCAGGCAAGGATCAGGCATTAGCTGCTCTAGGGGACACAGCAATTTGCACAAGCAGGTACAGCAGTCATGCATATCATTGACGTTTTTGCACTGAAATCTTTGTTTTAGTTTATACTTCTGCAAACATGGAGTTTCCCTTATGATCCTAAACTTAAGTCCATGTGTGCTTTGCTTTCTTCACTTGACCAAAGTGGTGATTTGCATGAAGGAGGAACTTTTCCAAGTAAAGGTCAAAGGTTCAGGGAAGTTCCTTGTCTCTGGGGCTTCTCTGTGTGGAGGATGCAGGTTGAACCCTAGGAGAACACAGACCACTGCCTGGATCCCACTTCACCAAGTAAGGGGATTTCTTTCTTTTTTTTTTTTTAAATTTAAAGATAATATGATTACATAAATGTTACACCAAAACCATAGGGATTCCCATACACCCCACCACCCACACCTCACACACCCTCCCACATAAACATCCTTCATTAGTGTGGTACATTACTTGCAATTGATAAACACATCCTGGGGCTTTGCCATTATGCATGGGCCATAGTTCATATTGTAGACCACCCTCTCTCCCACACATTTCTGCATGTTATATGATGGTATAAAATGGCTTATATTTGTCATTGCAATGTCACCCAGGACAATTCCCATGTCCAAAAAATGCCCCTGTATTACAACAGCTTTTCCCTCTCCCTGCCCCAAGAACCTCCAGTGGCCACTGTCTCCACATCACTGTTGTAATTTCTTCCATTGCTTGAATCACAATATGTCTATGGTAGAGTACAATTAAGTCCACTCCAGTCCAAAGCTCTTCCTCCCATCCTCAGGTGTCTGGGATGGTGATGTCCAATTCACCTCCAATTGAGGGGGGGCTGATATCCCATTGGGAAGATGGATGGGATTATCCTGCCTGCACCTGCAGACTCTCTCCATTCCCTGGGACAGCCATTGTCCATCATCATCTCCCTGCCAGTTTTCCTGGGTGAGTCCAATGAGCTGTAGTGTAGGAGTTGCTGCTCCACCAAGGTTCTGGGCCCAGGTGGCACATGGACAGCCCAAAGTCTCAAGTCTCTGGACATACACCTACAAATTCCAGCACCAAGTATATATTTGAATAGAAGGGAGATGAGCCATGTACAGGGAAGACATAGTTGAGCCCAACTCTGTCACTCTATGGAGCACAAACACCAAAATAGGGCCAAATGGCAAGACAACAAACTCAGTAGCTATCTGACCTGACATAGGACCTGGGTGTCTCCAGAACACTCAGGAGCTCCACTATTTGGGGTGATAGCCACTTTGAAATTCTCTGAGATCCTACTGAGATATGCAATATGTTACTTCTGCGATGACCTCCTGATTCATTTTGAAGCCTCTTAGCCATATAAACTCACTTGTCTTTACCTTTGCCCCTTTTATTCAAGGTCTTTTTCCAGTCAAAAGTAAAGGGAGGGTTTCTTTACCTAGGCCATGAAAAGTTCCTTAAGGAGCTGATAAGAGAGATGGATGCAGCCAAGGAACAAGGATGCCTTTGGAAATATTGTCAGTGTGGCTCTACTCTAATGGAGATACACAATTATCAAATAAACAACAAAAACTTATGACCTGTAATCTGCTCAACAAATATGCTGATCCATTATTTCCTCTGTAAGCTGATTTTATTGGATATTCTAAATTTTGAAGCAACAGCTAAATTTATTTAACACATTGATGTCAGATGAACCGTGTCCAATCCAATATATCACAATTCAAGATGAACTTATTTGACTTACTTAATGTGAATGAATATTTCTTCTTAGAATAGAACTTTTATAAAGTGCATCCTTAGTAATTATTGTTAAATTGAAATTGCTTAAGACAATCTCACATGCAGTTAATTATTATCACCCTTAGCAGGTTCCAAACCTGCTTATCCCCTGTTCTTAGCTGAGTCTGCAGGGACACCCTACACCTCAGGACTCTCCCCTTAAGTAAAACCTTGAGGAACACAAACCTTCCTCTGAATTACAAATAGAAACAGTCAGTGAAGGGTTGTTAACACAACAATATGTTGGACCAGTGCTATTGGTTGAATTTTGTCTCTCAAAAACAAATGGTCAAGTTCTAATTCTAGCCGTGTGAATGTGACCTTATTTGGAAATATGTTCTTTGAAAAAGTTGTTAAGATAAAGTCAAAGTGGATTAGATTGGGCCCTAATCCAAAATGATTTGTGTCCTTTTAAAAAGGTTAGATTTGGAGACAGACAGACAGACTCAAAAAGGCACCATGTGATGACTGTTTTAGGAATTGAAAGGCCCAGGATTTAGGGCAAAATACCAGAAGCAAGGAGGAGGAGGGGAAGGGTTCCCACCAATAGGCATCAGATTTTAAGCCTTAGAGCTGCAATTTAATATATTTATATTGCATTACCATTCAATTTGTGATTCTTTGTTAAAGCAGCCTTAGAAATCCATTCTGGGATCCATTTGTGAAACCCAGGAAAGCCCAATTCCTGCTGTCTTTGATAATGCCAGTGAATTTTGAATTCAGTGACAATGGTTTCCCTACAAGGGGAAATACCATGCAGATCCTTATCAATACAGCCTCACTGGGAATGGTCTGCAGAAGGGATGAGCTCACAATGGCTAATGGGTATCTCCCAGCACAATCATCAGGTCCATTGAAAAATGACCTGAATGCTGCCCTCCTGAGACCTGTGGCACTGAATCTGGGATTAGGGCTAAGTTCCTAGAAGTCAGTAGTGCAGAGAGCCCAGAAGAGCTCCCTCCCCTCCTGCCCTGTGACCCTTAAGATGTGACCTCTCTCCTATAGGCTTCAGTCTAATAGGGCACAAATTGTGGATCACATCAGAAATGTTATTTGTGAAATTTATAGTAGGGACTCAGAGATATTTCCTGCTATCATCACTGTTATTAGTATTTTCACCACCCAGGATGTAAGAATTGGGAAACTTATGTGAGCCCTCAACTCTGACCTCCACAATTGTACAAGGGAAACGTGCTCTAGTCTTCTCCTTCACAAGTCACTCCTGTGTGCCTGGGGTAGGACAACACCATCTGCCTCAGGGACCCAGACTATACATTTGCTAATTTAATCCTGTTGTTTCTAAGGATCCCTTTTCCCTTATGTAAGAAGTTTCAGGAACCTAGCCTTGAATGCAGCATATGGCAATCTGTCTATTCAATATTGTCAAGTGAATTTCATAAAAAAGACCCTCCATGCTGCAATGTAGGCAACAGAAATGTCAACAGGAGTAGGATGAGAAAGATTAACAGGATAAATCAGGACCTGTCCATTAAGAGATGGGAATGTGGGCTGACCTGTTTTGGGAAAGGGGAGAGGATAGGAGGGAAGACAATATCCAGGGCCAGGTATGTCCATTACTCACCAGGTGGTCACATAGGGCTACACAGATCTAAAATTGGGTGTCTTGGTCTTTGGGGCTGATGGGCTCTGAGGGAAAGTGATATAAATTCTTGCTAACAGAGAAAAAATCCAAGAGGTGTGCATATGTTTCCGTGGGTGAGTATGTGTTGTTAGAGACTGCACATCCTCAAGAAAGAAACATATATATTAGGCCACCAGGTAGAAATTAGCTTTTGGCACTTGTGGACATTGTTAAGCAATGTTGTGGTCAGATACGATCACTTGATTTTTTGTAATTCATTTTTTTAGAAGAACCACCTGAAATGACTATTTTCTAATAGAAAGGGTAAAGAGTTATATATTTTTAATTAAATTTCTATTTTTAAAAAAGCTTTCCATTACAAAAAAGTTACATGAAAATATAGGGGATTCTGATATGTCCCACCCCTGCCCCTCTAAAAGTTTCCCACATCAACAACATCCTTCATTAGTATGGTATTTTTGTTACAATTTTACACATACTGAACATTGCTATTAATCATAGAATACATGAAAACTATATGCAAAGTATATGTAAACTATGCTTACTTTATAATTTACACTCTGTCCTGCACAGTTTTGTAGGTTATGACAAAATATATAATGGCCTGTATCTATCATTGCAATGTCATGCCAGACAATTCCAATGTTCTAAAAATGCCCGCATATTACACCTATTTTTTACTCTTCCTCCACTCAGAATCTTTGGTGTCCACTGCCTTTATATCAATGATAAAAGTTCTTCCATTGCTAGAATAATATTTTAATGGGATTCTTATGTAGATTAGCAGTGATGAAAATGCTGGATGAAGTTAACACCATGACCAGAAAGCGAAGTAAGAGATGTTGGTGGAATTCATGCTAAGATGGGAAAGTTCCATTTGATGGCTGACTTTTATTTTCACTGTAAAATATAGAGAGAATGAAATAACTTTGGAACATGAACTAACAAAAAGTTGAATCCAGCTGCTGGAGTATAATGGAGTGATGTTATCAAAGTCATGAAAAATGAAGCCTGACCTGTCAAGAGAAATGCAGCCACTATCAGCTGACCAGGGTGTCTCCCCAAATCCTGGGCCCACTGAATTAATACATCATCACTATCCTCCAGCTCATTACTCCTAAGGCACAGGGAAGTCTTAGAAATCCCCTTTTAAGTGTGCCTCTCATTGCCTTCTTCAATTAGGGAAAAATTCCCAAAGGAGTAGAATATTATTAGATCCATCAACAGTCTTGGTTAAATTCTTATTTTAGACTGTGTTTTGAAAAAGGAGAACTCTGTCCCTGAGAGGAAGCCCTTCCCAGGCACCCCCTATGCCTTCCCTAGGGCTAGGCCCTGTGCTTAGTGAGTCATGAGCACCCCTTGCAGCCCAGTCATTGCCCTGAAGGGAGATTCCTGTTGGGCTCACAGGGCATTTTCCTCACAGCTTCTCAGGCCAGTGCTACCTTACAGTGCCCTTTGCTTCAGCCTGATCTTTAAAGACACCACACACAGGTGTCTCTTGATAGTGAATTTCCCTTAGCAACCCATCATACTCTTCAGTTATACAAAACACAGGAATCTGTGCAACCAAAAGGGGACCCTTCCCTAGAGCCTGCCAGGTGCTTTGATACAGTCATAGTCATGGTGAATGCAGAGATTTTCAGGGGGTCTCTAATCTCCCTTGTCCTCCTTGGTTTTGAATGTTACAACAGAAAATATTTGCACACACAGGACCATGGGGCTCAAATTCCATGCATGCATCTACTATATCTACAACACATGCACACAGACATACTCGTAAATGGACACATTACATGTGCACAAACACCTGTTATACCTAGTACACACTGGCTAAAACTCACACTTATATACATTCCTGTACACAAATATTTACTATTCCAATAATACACCCACTCACAAGTACATTCAGAGACAGGTGTGTGCACACACACATGTTTGCATTCACAGATACACACTTATACACACACCACCACATGTACACACTCATGAACACACATAAATATGCTCTCTCTGATTTTTGCAGCACTAGACTCCAAATTTGCCATTCATCCCTGTGTCCAGCACATGGATACATCCACCTATGGTGACCCTAGGCTTGCTTAGGCAACTTCCTTTGGCATAGAGGTCAATATCAAACATGAATAATCTGATACATGGCAAGAGCCTACATGGTAGGTTTGCCTTTCCCTAGTTTGCCTGGGAGCCCTGCAGATGCCTCATGAGAGGAGCCAGGACTGCCTGCCAGGGGTCAGGAGCACATGGCTGATTCATGCACTCTCAGTGCAGCAAGGACCCACCCACCCCTGATGCCTGGGAGGAACCCCTAGACACACAGCCCAGAAAATGGATGTTCTCAGGGGTTCTGAGGAGCCGTGTGAAGAGCATCCCTCCCAGGAGCAGAAACAAATGTTAGACAAGGAATGGGGGGCCTGGAACAGTGGGTTTGAGTTGCTTTTCTCTTGCTGTTTTCAGAAATTTCTCTTTATCTCTGTTATTACTCATTCTGAATAGCAGGTGTCTTGGTGTAAGTCTATTCAGATTTATTCTTTTGGGGGTATGTTGTTCTTCTTGGAAATTGATATTTCCAAGTTCCTCAAATGTTTAAGCATAATGTTGCCTATGATCCAGCATTTATATATCTTTTCATCTACCCATGAGAACTGATATCATATATCAACCAGAAGAACTAACTTGTTTACAAATGTACAGAGAAGCATTTTTTGTGATAACCCAAAATTGAAATCAACCCAAATATCCATGAAGTGGTGAATAAATAAAAATTGGGAGCATATATATAAAATGGAATATTCTTTAGCAATTATTAATCTAGTATATATATGCAAGTACATGAAAGAACATTTAAAATATTATGCTCTGTGAAAGAAGGCATTTAGCAGAGATCACTTATTTTATTATTCTAGTTATTTGGAATTTCCAGAATAGTTAAACCCATACAGACAGAAACACATTAGCGGTTTCCAGAGGATTGGGGAAGGGGAATGGAGAAAGACTATTGAGTAAGGAGTTTCTTCTGTGGTGCTGTATATGCTATAAATTTATATTGGGGTAATAGTTGCACAACTCTGACATAAATGACAGAATTAAGGGGAACCCTGGCCCTGAAAATAGGGTTGGGGAAAAGTTCAGGAACAACTGGAGGATACTGAATTTTGGACAAAGTGGTTACTAAACATTAACACTTCCCAATCCTGGGATTCCAGAGACATGCCTTCCTGAGCTGAATTCAACAACACTTTCAGTGTCAACCTGAGCATAGACCAGGACATGCTCATAGACCAGGACATGTTACACACTCATTCTCAACTCATCCCTGACTGTGCATCTGTAGACACCAAAATTCTGTATTTTTATTTTCTCTGTCTTTCATGGTTATTGAATTCCCATGTGCACAGGCCTTACATTTCATGACACCCTGCTTGTTTCCACAAATGCCTAATTGTCTTATCCAGAGATATTAATAGGAAGAGAATTTATATAAAATGTCCTCTATGTCAGACACTATGGTAAGCAGGAAATAATCATTAATTAACACTTAAGATCAGACTCACCCTCACAAGAGGACAAATTTTAAAATTACTATTTTGTCTCTAAATTTCCCAGTTCTGACAAACCACAGGTGTTGACATGAAGTTTTTTGGATATATTCCTCCTGATTCATTTTTAACTTGTTTAGTAAATCTTCAGCGTGTCTTTCCAGAGTTCTAATTGTCCACATGCTTTTGTCCAGCTCTATCTATTAATGTGCTCTAAGTATTATAACAAATAACCACAAAACACAATGGAATAAAAATATAATAAGAAAGATAAATGGATTGCTCACTTTCATTTATAAGCTGTTTAGGTGGGAAGCCATGATAAGGAGTGGAATCTGATTCTTGCAATTATTCAGGAACCCAGACACACATGAGTTTGTAAGATGGCATCTTCAGCTGGTGGACAGAGAGTTAGATATAGAATGAAAGAGAAATTGGGATTACGGTTAGATTTATTCTAATTACCCAGGGCTTCAAGCAGCATAGATTATCCATGTGCACATTCCATTTTGTGTTATCAATCATATGATCTTCCCTGGTGTCTAGGGGATGGAAAAGTGTGTTAAGTGTGATCCCAGGAGAAAGGGGAATAATAGGTGTGTGTGGACAGGATATCTCTACACAGTAAGACTGTGTCACCTACACCCCCCCACACACATACATAAACAATTTTCTTGTGAGAAATGCCATCCAGAATTTTTGGAATACATATAATTATATGATATTTTGAATATAAGTAAGGAATTTGGCCAATGTTGTGTCCAGTGGTCAATGAAGGGGTTGTTCTTATATTTTCTGATTCATCTTCAGGTGTGTATTGAATTCAGATAAAAAAGAGGGAATGTTTCCTGTGACACTGAGGAATTAAAAAGCACTGGTTGTGGCTAATATAGTGAAGGATTTGTGTAAAAATGTCAGGGAACATCCCAAATCTGATGAGAATGAATAGACTGGAGGTTAGGGCAGGTCAGAATTACTGTGAGGCATCAGGGACAGGTGTCCAGCAAGCAGGTGGAGATGCAGCTAGAGATATGGAGCCCAGTTATAAAAAAGATACCAATTTGATGACAACAGGACTGCCAGATTAGCCTGCCTGGCTCTAGGGAAATGGAAAAACAGCAAAGAGGGAGCCTAGAGGGTGTTCACAGGGCAGTTCTGAGGGTTAATGACCTATGGAGGGTGCAGCAGGCAACCAGAGGCAGGGTGTCCACAAGACATTTGGCTTCCAGAAGCCAAAGCAGAAAGTGTTCTGACGTGGGGACCAGCAGCAATGCACAAGCACTGGGGTAAAGCACAGTGGGAATGGGTGCACAGGGATACAGAGTCCAGACAGAGAGAAAGGAACACAGGCTTGTATTCTACAGAGGTCTTTCTGAAGGAGCAGGCTCAGAAGTGAGGTCTCACAGCCTCATGCATGATTGTCCATCAATGTACCACAGATTAGTTAAGAGGTTTTCCCCAAACTGACAAGATCACAGAATGAGAAATGAGACATAGGCTGCCCTAAGGAGATGAAGGCCTGGACCCTGCCAATAACCCCCCTCAACTTGCCTTGCCCTGCCTATCCTACCTTCCCTGTAGCTTGGAGATTCCTGTCCTCATCCTGCAGAGGGATCTGGGCTCAGGGCACAGAACACTCAGGAGTCTTCCTGGAGCATTTCATTAAATTAAGCATGAACCCAGTATTTACAAACAGGTTACCTATCTACTTCTATTGAGAAAGAATGAAATGAAACTTTTTTTATTATTATTAAAATCAGTACATACTATGCTGGCCCTGAGAATGCAACCCTTGTTCCACCACATGCAGGGATATAAAGCCCCAAGGGCCCAGCTGCTATTCTGAGACCTTCTCAAAGTTGTGAGAAAGGCATGAGACCTGAAGGCTACTCTGAACCAAGGTCCAAGCTTGGGAGTCATACTAATGGTAACAAGGTCCTAGGAGATGCAGGACTCATTTGATGGGCAATTTTGTCTCAAGGACATGCTGAAAGCCTTGTTAAACTTGGGAGAAAGAAAATGAATTAGGATGGGGCGCTCACCATCTCACTCTCTGAGGACGGCTGATTGGGGACAGAATACTGCCTGAGTGGTCTGTTCTTGGGGCCCACAGAGCAAGATCCTTGGGGACATCAATCTGGAGGGAGATGGATGGTGAGGTGGATTGCTCAGGTAAGAATTGTGAGTTTTTCCCCTTCTGTGGTAGTGAACACAAATGGCTGAGCCACATCCTCAGGGAAAAATGCTGGGATGAGCCCCAAGTCCTGCTGGCAACCCAGTGAGAGGGAGCATAATCTGAGAGTGGGAGACTTCTTGTGGAGGGTCAAGAGGGGTTTCCTTTCTGTGGGTTTGGCTGCCTGGACCTTCTTGCAGTTTTGGGGAGCAAAATAACTGGCTTGAAGTGCACCAGGCTGAGGGAAGAGGCAAATCTGCTGATGAAGTCTGAATTACCTAGCTGCCCAGGCATAGACCTCAACTCCCGATGGCAACCAGGTGAAAGGGAGCATTCTCTGAGAGTGGGAGGGTTCTGACAGCAGGTGGAGAGGGGTTTCCTTTCTGTGGGTTTGGTTGCCTGGACCCCCTCAAAGCTTTGGGAAGCAAATCAGCCAGCTTGAAGTGGCACCAGGCTGATGGGAGAGGTGAATCTGATGAGGAAGCCTGATTTACCTAACAGCCCTGTGATACTGAGGCTTGGCTCGGGAGGGGGCAGAGTCAGCCAATTTTATCATTCTGCACGGAGAGGTATCAGAGCTTCAGCTCTCCTGGGGAGGCCAGTCAGTGAGATGTGATTAAAAAGTTTCACGAGCCTATTTAGAATCCCCTCGGTGGAGGGGGTGGTCTAGAAGAGGTCTTCTTTTGGGTTCCTTATTTCTACAAAAAAAAGAAAAGATGGTCAAATTAAAAGAAAAATTAACTTAGTTTAATCACTGAAATCTGACTCAAAAAACTGCAGCTAAAACCTTGCAGGGTAATTGATTGATGAACACAAGCAGGCTGAGAAGTTCCAAGTCCTACAAGGGCCTAAGAAGGAACACTGTTCTTCCTTAGCTTTGTGTTCACTGCTTGCTTGCGTGGTTGTTTGGTTTTTCTTCGTTTGATTGTTGTCTCTTGATTTTCTTTCCTCTTTACTTCCCCCCTTTCTTCTTTCTTTTTCTTTCCTTTTTTTTTTATATTAGGTGTAGCTAGCTTGTCTCTTCTTTGCTGTGCTTCTTCTTCAGTGATTTCCCATTCTCTGTCTATATTGATTTTGTCTCCCAATGCTTTCTCTTTTCTTTCCTTCAACTTTCTACCTTCTACTTTCTGTTGTGGTTCTTACATACCACATTTTCTCATTAGTCTGCAACATCAAGGGCATCGATTTCGAACTTATCTTTTCTGTTTCCTTCTTTTTTCATTATTATTAACTTTTTCCTTTCAGCCTTTTCCTTACTATTTCTCTCTCCAAATCATCTTGACCTTCTAAATCACTATATGTATTTTCTTCTATTTGGTTTCCCAGTCCATTTTAGGTACTCCACTTTTTTCCTTATTGCTCTGCACTGCCTACATGAGTTAAATATTAATTTTACTAAGTCTTATATGTCCCCTCTTCTAACTTTTACCAATATTACTATTATCCTTCATCCTTTCACACCACTTTCAATCGCTCTGGCCCTAATCTTTTGCCTTCAAGGGAACACAGAAAGAAACAAGGAAATTGAATAAGAAGAACAAAGTCTCAAAAAGAAAAAATACAGACACACAGAAACACCACCTAAATAAAAATCTAGAGCAGAGAGAGAAGCTAATCAAATGAATACATCCATTTGGATAAAATGATGCGTAGAGGAAAATAAAAAATAACAAACCATACTGAGAAACAGGAAGATATGGACCAGTCTAATGAACAAACTAAAAACCAGGACGAGATGCAGAACATCAAACAACTAATCAAAGCTGTCCAAACAAATATCATGTACCAAATTAATGAAATGAAAGAAGATGTTAAGATTATTAAGAAGACACTGGGAGAATATACTGAAGAAATTGTAAACATACAAAAAAGATAACGGATATGGTGGTGATCAATGGCACAATCCAAGTAATCAAAAAGACTCTTGATTCACATAACAGCAGATTTGAACAGGCAAAAGAGAGAATTAGTGATGTGGAAGATAGTACATCTGACAACAAACAGATAGTAGAACTGATAGATAAAAAGATAGAAAAAATCCAGCTGGGATTTAGGAATTTAACTGACAACACAAAACGCACAAACATATGCATTATAGGCATCCCAGAAGGAGAAAGAAGGGAAAGGGAACAGAAGGAGTGTTGAAGGAAATGATGGTTGAAAACTTCCCAACCCTATTGAGGGAGATGGATATACACGTCCAGGAAGCATAGTGCATGTCAAACAGTATAAATCCCAACAGACCAACTCCAAGACATATACTTGTCAAAATGTCTAATGCTCAAGACAGGGAGAAAATACTCAAGGCAACAAGAGAAAAGAGAACCATCAAATA
>JAQZBX010056578.1:0-18161 GCA_029593785.1 Cabassous unicinctus
TTCTTCTTTTTTTTTTTCTGGTGAAATAAGGGACCCACAATATGTCCTCTTCTAGACCACCCCCTTCACTGAGGGGACCCTAACTAGGCTCGTGGACTCTAATCAAGCACTTCCCTCTTCCTTGCCTCCCCAGGGGAGCTGAAGCTTTATTGTTAGTCAATGCAGAATGATAAAATTGGCTGACTCTGCCCCCTCTGGAGCTAACCCTGAGTGTCACTGGGCTTCGTGTAAATCAGGCTTCCTCAGTAGATTCACCTGTCCCCTCGGCCTGGCACTGCTACAAGCTGGCATATCTGCTCCCCAAAGCTATGAGGGGGTCCAGACAGCCAAATCAACAGAAACGAAACCCCCCTCCACCTTCTGTCAGAACCCTCCCACTCTCAGAGAATGCTCCCTCTCACAGGGTTGCTGGGGTGGGGGTTGGGGCATATCCCTGGGCAGCTAGGTAAATCAAACTTCCTCAGAAGATTCACCACTTTGCTCAGCCTGGTCCTGCTTCAAGCCAGCTATTTTGTTCTCCAAAACTGCAAAGGGTTCCAAGCAGCAAAATCCACAGAAATTAAAGCCCTCTCGACCCTCCACTAGAATCCTCCCACTCTCGGAGAACACTCACTCTCACCGCGTTCCCAGCGGGAGTCACAGCTCAAACCAGCCTTTTTCCCTGAGGTTGGGGCTCAGTCATCTGTGTTTACCACCACAGGCAGGGGAAAACTCATGAATCCTTCCCGAGTAATCTGTGCCATGCAGCTCCCTCCAGAGCGATGTCCCCAAACCTCTCGCTCCTTGCACCCCCAGCCCAGACCCCTGGGCAGGGCCCTGTCCCCAAATGACCATCCTCAGAGAGCTAGTCAGTGAGTGCCCTGCTAAGGTGATGCCTTCTTGAAAACCGGTACATTACTTTTTTATTCCTATTACTCTACACTACTTATATGAGTTAAAAACTCATTTTCCAAGGTTGTAAATGGCTCTTCTTCGAACTTTTACAATTATTACTGTTATCCTTTTTCTTTTCTAATAGCTTTTGTTTTCTCTGGCCCTAATCTTTTTCCTTCAAGGGAACAGAGAAAAAAGCAAGGAAATGGAATCAGGGAAGAAAAATGCCAAAGAAGAAACTTAACACAAACACAAAGACAGCAACTAAATAAAACCCTAGAGTAGAGAGAGAAGTTACTCAACTGAATAAACCCAAAAAGAAAAAAAAATGACCAGACAGCAACAAAAAATTACAAACCATACTAAGAAACAGGAAAACATGGCCCAGTCCAATGAGCAAACTAAAAACCAGGAAGAGATGCAGAACATTGAGCAACTAATTAAAGACATCCAAATGAATATCATGAACCAACATCATGAAGTGAAGGAAGAGATCAAGGATATTAGGAAGACACTGGGAGAACATACTGAAGAAATTGTAAACATACCTAAAATGATAATGGATATGATGGTGTTGAAAGGCACAATCCAAGAAATCAAAAATGCACTGGAATCACATAACAACACATTTGAGCAAGCAGAGGAAAGAATTAGTAATGATGAAGACAGTATATCTGAAATTAGCAGATAGCAGAACAGATAGATAAAAAGATATAAAAAATTCAGTAGGGACATACACATTATAGGTATCTCAGAGGGAGAAGAAAAGGGAAAGGGAACAAAGGAGTGTTGATGAAATAATGGCTGAAAACTTCCAATCCCCATTGAGGGATCTGAATGTATATGTCTAGGAAGCACAGTACACCTCAAACAGTATAAATCCCAAGAGGCCTACTTCAAGACATATATTTGTCAAATTGCCCAATTCTCAAGACAAAGAGAAAATACTGAAGACAGCAAGAGAAAAGATAACTATCACATAAAAGGAAAGTTCAATAAGATTAAGGGCTGATTTCTCATCTGAAACAATGGAGGCAAGAAGGCGGTGGTATGACATAGTATACTAAAAGAAAAAAACTTCAAGCCAAGATTTCTTTATCCAGTAAAGCTGGAATTTAAAAATGATGGAGAATTCAAAATATTCACAGATTAACAGAAATTTAGAGAGTATGCCAACTAGAAACCTGCCCTTCAAGAAATACTAAAAGGAGTGTTGCAGGTAGAAAAGAAAAAACAGTATAGAGAGAGTTGGAGGAGAGTGTAAGAACAACCAAAAAGACCAAAAGGGAAATAAAAACAACATATGACATACATAAACCCAAAGAAAATATGGCTAATGTAAGTAATTCCTTGAGTGTAATAAGACTGAATGTTAATGGATTAAACTCACCAGGCAAGAAAAAAAAAATTGGCAGAATGGATAAGGAAATATGACCCATCTATATGCTGTCTATAAGAAACCAATCTTAGACACAGCATTCGAGGAGGATAAAAAGGATATCTGGAAAACAATCTTACAAACAAACAATAACCAAAAAAAGGTGGGAGTAGCTATACTAACATCAGACAAAATAGACTTTAAATGCAAAACTATTTTAAGAGACAAAGATGGACACCATATATTAGTAAAAGGGTAATCTTTCAAGAAGAAAGATCAATCTTAAACATTTATTCACATAAGCAGGGTGCCTCAAAGTACATGAAGTAAAAACTGAAAAGACTAAGAGGAGAAATAGGTGCCTCTAAAATAAGAGTGGAGGACCTTAATACACCATTATCACCATTAGATTGAACTCCTCAACACAGAATCAATAAAGAAACAAAGATTTTCAATAATACATTAGAGGATCTGGAACTAATAGATGTACACAGAACACAACTACCAAAAACACTGGGATATACTTTCTTCTTGAGTACACATGGATCATTCACCAAGACAGACCACATGCTAGCCCACAGAATAATTCTCAATGAACTCAGAAAGATTGAAATTATACAAAGTAATTTCTTTGACCACAATGGTATGAAGCTGGAAATCAATAAGGGCCAGAGAACCAGATTAGGCACAAATATATGGAAGTTAATAAACAAATTCTTAGACAAACAGTTGGTCAAGGAGGAAATTTAAAAATAAATCATTAACTGCCTTGAAATGAAAGAAATGAAAATGCAACATATCAAAACCTATGGGATGCAGCAAAAGTTATACTGAGAGGGAAATTCATAGTGATAAATGTATATATCAAACAAGAAGAAAGAATTAAAACCTAACTGCACACCTGGAGGAATTAGTAAAAGAACAACAAATGCAACCCCAAAGGAAGTAGAAAGAAGGAAATAATAAAGATTAGAGAAGAACTAAATGAAATAGAAGATAAGAAAACGCTAGAAAAAATAAGCAAAAAAATAGCTGGTTCTTTGAGAAGATCAACAAAATTTACAAACCTAAGCTACACTAACAAAGAAAAAAAGAAAGAAGATGTAAATACATAAAATAAGAAATGAGGAAGGGGATATCACCACTGACCACACAGAAATAAAAAGTATCATAAGAGGATACTTTGAAAAATTATATGTCAACATAAAGGATAATTTAGAGGAAATGGACAAATTACTAGAAACACACAAGCAGCCTACACTGATGAAAGAAGAAATCGATGAACTAACAGACCAATCACAAGAGATAGACTCATTCATCAAAAACTTCCCATCTAAGAAGAGCCCAGGACCAGATGGATTTACAGCTAAATTCTACCAAACATTCCAAGAAGAACTAACACCAATCCTGCTTAAACTCTTCCAAAAAAGTAAAAGGAACATTGCCTAACTCATTCTATGATGCAAACACTACCCTAATACTACAGACAAACAAAGAAGACACAAGAAAGGAAAATTAAAGACAAATCCCTCTAATGAACCTAGAGGCTAAAATCCTCAACAAAATACTTCCTAATCATATTCAAGAACATATCAAAAGAATTATACACTATGAGCAGCAGGCTTCATCCTGAGTATGCAAGGATGGTTCAACATAAAAAAATCAATGAAAGTAATACACCACCTAAACAGATCAAAAGAAAAAAATCACATGATCATGTCTATAGATGCAGAAAAAGCATTCGACAAAATATGCAACCTTTCCTGATAAAAACACTGCAAAAGATAAGAATAGAAGGAAACTTTCTGAACATGATAAAGGGTATATATGAAAAACCCATAGTTAACATAGTATACAATTGTGAAATCCTAAAAACTTTCCCTCTAAGATCAAGAACAAGACAGGGATGCCCACATTCACCACTCCTATTTAACATTGTTTTAGAAGTACTTGCTCAAACACTGAGGCAAGAAAAAGATATAAAAGGCATCCAAATTTGAAGGAAGAAGTAAAAATTTCACTATTTGCAGATGACATGATCCTATACATACAAAGCCCTGAGAAATCTACAACAAAGCTTCTCACACCTTATACAAAAATCAACTCAAGATGGATCAAAGATCTAAATATAAGAACCAAGACCATAAAGACCTTGGAAGATAATGTAAGCAAACATCTACAGTACCTTGTAAAAGGAAATGATTTCATGAACTTCACACTGAAAGCATGAATAGATAAATGTGACCCTCTCAAAATTAAAACATTTTGAACATCAAAGGAGTTTGTCAAGAAAGTGAAAAGACAGCCTATACATTCAGAGAAAATATTTGTTAACCATATATCTGATAGTGTCCTAATATCAGCATATATAAAGAAATCCTATATCTCAAAAATAAAAAGACAAACAACCCATTTAAAAAAGGGGAAGTGATTTGAACAGACACCGATCCAGAGAAGAAATACAAATCGCTAAAAGCACATGAAAAGATGCTCAACATAACTAGCTATTAGGGAAATGTAAATCAAACTACAATGAGATACTATCTTACTCCCATTAGACTGGAGGCTATAAAAAAACAGAGGCCTACAAATGTTGGAGAAGATGTGGAGGAATGGGAACACTCATCCACTAATGGTAGGAATGTAGAATGAGCCTGCTATTGTGGAGGACAGTTTGGTGGTTCCTCAAAAACTAACAATAGATCTGCCATATTACCCAGGAATTCCACTCTTGGGTATATACCCAGAAGAACTGAAAGCAAGGGCATGAGCAAATATATGCACACCAATGTTCTTAGCAGCATTATTCACTATTACCAAAAGTTGGAATCAACCCTAAAGCCCATCAACAGATGAATGGATAAACAAAATATGGTAAATACATACAATGGAATATTACTCAGCTGTAAGAAGGAATACAGTGCTAATACAAGTGGTAACATGGATGAATCTTGAAGACTTATATTGAATGAAGCAAGCCAGGCATTGAAGGACAAATATTACATGACTTCTCTGATATGAATTCAACAAATAGAACTGAATCAGAGAGCTATTGTCTGGAAGATAGGTTTACATGAAATAGAAAGTGAGATGAAGGTTGTGAGGCAATGCCCATATGATAAGGTGGAAGTGAGAGTGGTAGCTTTTTGGTTACAACATCTTTGAAGTAGTTCAGGGCCTGATTTACTGCACAAGCAGAAAACTGCTGCTATCAGTACCTGATGAAAACAGCAGGAACATTCTTGCTTTGCTCTGTTACTTAGTTGCTCAGAACCTTCTGTCTGTCCATTAACTCCTACCCCTGCACGTACACACTGACCTTATGATTTGTGAAAAAGAATAAAAACTGTGGCAGGAATCAGCAAAGGAGGATAGTTCTTTAGCTGTTCTCCCCCTCACCTCTCTCAACCTCCATGTTCAGTGGAATTCTTTGCACCATCATGGACTCTGCAGGACAGATCCCCACAAGTAGTGACCCTGACGTGATTCAGGCAAGTGGCACAATCAGCACGTTAAGGAGTGACTACATTCATCCAGACTGAAACCAAAACTAATCATCCCAAGGTAAGGGAACAGCAATGCCCACTGCGGAGAGTTGCCAACATGTCTAGTTCAGTGAGGGGGAATTTTCTAAATCATCATGGGAATGGGACTTCCCAAAGAACAGAATATTTTTGTGAAAGCAATACAACTCTTAAAGGCAGCTGATTGCATGGTTTGAGAAGGTCAATTGCTCTCCCTATTACAAACAGTTCAAAATTTTTGTCCTTGGTTTCCTAAAAGAGGAACTTTAGACTTGGAGCTATGGGAGCAAGTAGGAAAAAAATAAAAGGGAAAATATGATCAAGGAGAAACAATTCCTGCTTATACCTAAATAACCTGGAGCTTAGTAAAAACAGTTCTGTGTCCACTATATATGTCCTCTCATACCACGGCTCCATCAGAGGAGATCCCAGTTAAAGATTCTGTATCCCCCCAAAACTCCCAGAGAAACTCCCATTACCCAACTCCCAAAACTCCAAACAACATTCAAGTTTATTAGAACCAGGCAAGAGAAGAATCTATCTATGTGCAGCCACCAGTGCAGCATCGGATTAGACCTTATCACTACCATCGAACTAATATTAACAGAACAAGACTCTGTTTATATGGGCCCTACCAGAGTTTGGGGACCTCTTACACAAGGGTTAGTTGGTCTTCTCTTAGGGAGGTCCAGCCTTACTCTTAAAGGAATAAAAATCCTCCCCAGAGTAATAGACTCCAACTACCAAGGAGAAATAAAAATAATGTTACAGGCTTCCAATTTTCATGTGATTCCTGTCAGTACAAAAATTGCCCAACTCCTACTCCTCCCATACCATGTTTTAGGGGCTCAAAATAAAATTAGGAAAAACCAAGATTTGGTAGTACTGGAGATAAAGACATTCATTGGACCACTTCTATACAATTACAAAAAACCTTATTCCAAATACAAATACAAAATCAATTGTTCCTAGATCTAATTGATACAGGAGCTGATATTTCTATCATTTCTCAAAAGGGCTGACCTTCAGATTGACTTGTAGTTCAAACTACCCATGTAGTAACTGTAGTAGGTGGCCCCCAAAGCCATCTACAAAGTTCTAAAACTCTCCAGTGCATAGGCCATAATCAACAGAAAAGATACATACAACCATAAATTTTACCAGTCCCCATGAACTTATGGCGTTGAGACTTACTAACCCAATGGAATCTTACTACAAAAATTTCCCCCTTTTCTTAGGGGCCAATGCTCAGATTTCTCCTCTGCCTTTAACTTGGCTTTCTAACAAACCAGTTTGGGTTTCACAGTGGCCACTTAAAGGGGAAAAATTAGAGCAAGCACATTTATTAGTAAAACAACAACTTGAAGCAAGGCACATAGAGCCATCTAATAGTCCCTGGAACACACCCAATTTTGTCATTCCTAAAAAATCTGGCAAATGATAACTCCTTCATGGCCTATATCAAATTAATGCTGTCCTTCAGCCCATGGATCCCCTTCAGTTAGGCTTAACTAATCCTGCCATGATTCCTAAAGACTGGCCCTTATTAGTAACAGATTTTAAAAGTTGCTTTTTCACAATTTCACTCACAGTCCAGGTTAGGGAAAAGTTTGGCTTTTCACTGCCTGCCATTAACAATCAAGACCCCCTAACTAGATATCAGTGGAAAGTCCTTCCACAAGGGAGGCTCAATAGCCCCACCATGTGCCAATATTATGTCCTTTAGGCTTTGCAACCTACTAGTTCTGCCTTCCCATAAGCATGTATTTATCATTACAGGGATAATACCCTCATTACAGCCCGTCAGAAATGCTTTTAACACAACTTTATAAATATCTTCAAAATTCTCGTACCAAGCTGGTCTCCAAATAGCACCTGATAAAGTCCAATTAACTCATCCTTGGAAATATTTAAGATATGTCATGTCATCTAAAACAGTTAGGCCACAAATGATAACATTGGATCCCACCTACGTAAAAATGCTTAATGATTTACAAAAACTTTTAGGGCCATAAATTGGATAAGAAACAGTTTAGGCATTTCCACCTGCCAATTACAACATTTATTCAATACCGAAAAGGAGATGCTGATCTTAACCCCCGTCGACATTTAACCCCATTAGCACTAGAGGAACTTGAAAAAGTTAATATCACCATTCAAAAGAGACAATTAAACCACGGAGACCCTCAGTGTCCAATTACATTATTCCTTTGCCCCACTGTTTTAACTCTCATAAGAACTTTTAGGACAGTTACTCCCTCAACTTGGATGTTTAAAATGGATCTTTCTATCCCGCACTCCTCACAAAACTATTATCCCATGTATTCATAGTTTAGCCCAAATTATGTTCAAAGGTCACCTTCAATGTCAAAAACTAACTGGTTTTGACTCAGATATCATTCATGTTTGCCTTTCACAAGTTCATTTCCAAAAAGCCCTTTTCAATTCAATAGAACTCCAAACTGTCATGGCAGATTATTTAGGACAAGTTATATTCTCATTATCTGCTGATAAATTACTTCAACAACTCCCCATGTTAAATCTCAAACCTCCTTATATTATTAGCCCTAGCCCTATTTCCAATGCAATTAATGTCTTTCTTGATGGCTCAGGAAAAACTACTAAAGCCATCATCACATGGTATGAACAATCAAAATAGTCCCACGCAGTTACCAAAAACTACACGTCAACTCAAAGAGCCAAATTGGCTGCCACAATTATGGCATTAAAACAATATCCCTCTCAACCTATTAACATCATTTGTGACTCTGGCTATGTAGTCTACACTCTTCAAAACATAGAACAAGCATTTATAAAACCACTACTAGATCAAGAATTAGATTCCTTCTTCCTCACTTTACAATCCTTGCTAGACCAATGTAAACATCCCATTTTTGTTGCCCATATCTGTTCCCACTCTAGGTTGCCTAGCCCCTTAACAGAAGGAAATCAAGGAGCAGACACTCTCATTGGAGTAAATTTAGCCTGTCAACAGGTCTGCATCAACCACAAATTCTATCATCAAAATGCTAAATCCCTGGTCAAAAATTCATTCTAACCCACTCTCAAGCCACACAAATCAAACAAGCTTGTCTGGATTCTCAGCAATTTACTAAACCATGCTTAACTACAGGAATTAAGCCCCGAGGTCATCTACCCATTCAAATTTGGCAAACTGATGTTACTTATTAGCCACTTTTGGTTACATGTATTATTTACGTGTATCCCTCAACACCTTTTCAGGTTTCATTCACAGCACCCCATTATCTGGAGAAAGCACTAATCACATTAAAATCCACCTACCAGAAGCCATTAGTCAGATGGGCAAACTTCTAAAAACAAACAATGGTCCTGGCTACATCTCTCTAGCATTCAAAACTTTCACACAAAAATGGAATATCACACATAACACTAGCATCCTGTACAACCCTACAAGACAAGCCATCACTGAAAAAACTCATGAAATTCTCAAAACTCTCATTAAAAAACAAAAAAGGGGAAGTATAGGTACCTCGCCTAGAAATATGTTAGCCCTAGCACTATATACTTTAATATTTTTAAATTGTGATAAAGAAGGCCTCTCAACAGCTGAGAAACATTTCTCCCCTCATCAGGAGAGTCATCAAACATGAACTAAAATTCTGTACAAGAAATGCTAGGGGATGGCTCTTAGAAGAGACCCTGTTACCTAATAACCTGGGGCAAGGGTATGCTTGTGTGCTTACTCCAACAGGCCCCTGGTGGCTGCCAGCAAAGAATGCAAAGCTATACCATGAGCTGGAAGGATTGCCCATTTAACCCAATACCACCGATGGAGAGGATGATGCTGGAAGAACAAAGGAATACATGAACGAATGCAGCCATGCTGTAACACTATCCAAGCTCAGGGAGTAATTTGGGGAAGTCTTAAACAATTAGATCAAAAGGCTACTGAGGTGCCCTCTCACACTGGGGTGCCACCCACCCCTGAAAATAAATTTCTTGCATATTTGGCTGTAGTAGCATCAAATTCCACAAAGGTACTAAGTGTCTTCCTTTTTTATTATTATTAGGACAACTTTCACTAACTTCAGCTAGCATATACCACTATTGGACTGAAATTTAAATCCCCCATCTTTAACCTGGTTATGTCATGGGATCCTGAACCCCACTCTCTACCAATGATACCACCGGGCTGTGGGGAACTGGATCCCTCCATCAGGCCCCCTTACAGAGAGCAGTGATTGGCTACCTATCAATTATACATTATATTTCTGTCCAATTCACCCCCTCTATATTTTTCATCCACCTCTCATATCTTATGCCCTCAAATCATCCCTCAGTATTACTTACACTATCAGCAAAAATTCAATTCTCAACCCACTAACCTCACCTTTATTAGAGCAGTCTTCATTAACTCTTCTCCATTCTCTCCTCTCAGTTAAAAATCCTCCACCTGTTGACCATTGCAGCCAGAAATTTAATTGGGACCCCAATTCTCCCAATGTTGTTTGGCTCCCCTGTCCATCCCTCAGTCCTCGTTTTACCCCTTTATTGTATAATCTTGCTATTTTCAAAGGGGGTCCTCAGGGGCACTTATCCTACAGCAATCATACTATTAACTTCTCCAACCCCTCTAATTATAGCATCATTTGGACTAATGGGGGTTTCTTTGGCATGCTGTGTATGCAAATTACTAATAACTCAAAAACTTTCTTCAATCTTTGGCATTTATGAACCTGGTGCCTTGGATTGCCTTTCTTTAATATTGCCGTCTCGCATGGAGATTACACACGTAGCAATAATATTTCCAGCCTGAATTTATCCCATAACCTTACAGACCCTGTTATTATTTGTACTTTTCATCCTTTTATGTTACTTCTAAGCCCCCTTACCAATGTCAGCTTTGTTAATAATATCTTCAATCTTACTCTGCACCCAGGAGTTTATTTTGCTTCCTGTGTATCCCATGAAAATATCACCAAACTTAACATTACCTCCATATTCCTGCTTAAAAGACAAGCACAAGTTTAGCTCCTGGTTAATTTATCTCATCCCTGGGAAGGATCATCAGGGATAGCCCAATGCAACAAGACTCTTCACTTATTAGACCTAAAAGATTCATTAGTACACTTATTACCTACAATAGTTCAGCCATTCTCATAGTTGCCACTGCCACCACTGTGGCAGTCACCTTAACAGAATCTGTGCAAACTGCTCATGTTGTTTATCAAATTATAAGCAATGTCACCAATGAACTTTTAACACAAACTCATATAAATTATAATATTCTTACCAATCTTGATATTTAGAAGTCTCTATTCTTTGGATAGGTGAGACACAACAAGTTCTGCTTACCAGACAAGATTTACACTGTGATTGGGAACATTTAAAAATTTGTGTAATTCCTTTACCTTGAAACAATTCCCATCTTTCCTGGGAGCAAGTGAAAACCCACTTACAAGGGGCCTTCTACTCCCATCTACAGGGAGAAGCACTTGCTCCCTAACAATGTCTAAAACTTCAAATGTCAAAAATACAATTTCTTACACAACAAAATGTGTTTCAAATGCTGAATGATAATCTACAATGGTTAAATCCATTTAATTTGTTTCATGGCCTAAACATAAGGATCTAGGTAATATCTCTCATTGGAATAATAATGTTTCCTTTTTTTGTTATCAATCCTTAGGTTAATCTTTCAGACCCTCTCTCAAGCTCATTTTGCTCAACAGAAATTTGTTGTTTTGGTGACTGCCTCATCCAACCCATTTTCTACTGCTAAATACCAAATATATATACAAAAAAACGGGGAAATGTGGGAGCTCTTTGGTTAAAATACCTTTGAAGTAGTTCAGGGCCTGCTTTACTGCGCAAGTGGAAAACCGCTGTGCAGGTGGCAAAACGTTTCTTTCAGTTCCTGCTGAAAACAGCAGGAACATTCTTGCTTTGCTCTGTTACTTAGTTCCTCAGAACTTTCTGCCTCTCCATTATCTCCTATCACTTCAAGAACACATTTACCTTATGCTTTGTGAAAGAGAGAATAAAAACCATGATGGTAATCAGCAAAGGAGGACAGCTTCTTTAGCTGTTCTCCAGCTCACATCTCTCAATATCCATGTTCAGAGTAATTCTTTGTGCTGTCATGGACTCTGCAGGACAGACCCTGTAAGTGAGTAGTTGTGCAGTGGAGGATTATGACAGGGGTGTAGGGACACTATTGGGTTGGGTGGTACAAGCTTGATGGGGAATAGGGTGGGAAGGATTGGTTGGATGGTCCATGGAACTGGGGGGATGATTGAGGGAGGAAGCAGGTGAAAACTGGGGATTGGTGTGTACATGGGTGAAACTACAATGTTGAGAAAACTCTTTTGGCAATATGAAAAGGAAATATTACTGGTTCAGGGTTTTGGGTAGAGATAGCGTTTGGGACAGAGCACACCTGGGGTAGGATTCTAAAGAATGTGCAGGTGGTCATTTTGTCATATTGTGTTGTATCAGTGGAGTGAGACTCACATAATGTGTGAGAAGAAGTTGGACTCTCATCCTGGGGAGGCCCAGTATGTTCGCAAACTGAGGGGAGGGTGTTTCTCAAGAGCATGGGTGGTTCCTAGTAGGTGGGGACAGATTAGTGTGTCAAGCCCTCAGGGTTGTTGCAAGTATCTATGAATCTTGTCCCTCAGGGAGTGAGGCCTGGTGGTTACCGTGGGCCCTGAGGGGAGGGAGAGGGAGGAATAGAATAGATGGAAGAGGGTGTATTTGGGGGATGCTGAAAGTGTTCTGCATGATTTTGCAATGATAGATACAGGCTATGTTAAAATTCATCAAAAATTTATAAAAGTGTATGGTCTAAAACATAAAACATAATGTAAACCATTGACCATGGTTAGTAGCTATGTTTCAGTATTTGTACATCAGTTGTAACAAATGTACCATCCACAAGTAAAAAGGTTATTAATAGGGAATGGGGAAAGGAGGGAAAATACTGTGTATATGCATGTACCATATATTCTGTATGTGATCTTACTGTGACCTAAAACTTTTTGGTTGACAAAATGAAAAAAAGTAATATACTGGGGAATAAATGGAAGAAAATGCCACTGTACATACAGGACAACAGATATTAAATTGAGGAAATACAAAATGTCAAAAAATTTGTTTTAATATATTCATTTTTTTAATACTCCAATTTTTAACTTTATTTTAGTTTTTCTAATTTATTATGTATTTCATTTCTTGTATTTAAACTTATCATTTTTATTTCATTTTCCTATTAATCAAATTTGGCATATTCTTGGCTTCATTTTTAAAGAAGTTTTGGATCACAGAAGGGTTAGAACTAAGGTAGTGGAGGGTCATTGGTCTGTGGTGTCAATGATGGGAGATAAATGGGAGGAAGTACATCTGGAAATGCATATAAGTTATATAAATATGTTCAAATGTTCATGGGGCATTGCCACAGTAGGTAGAGATTCACACAAAAACCAAAAGAATATTGAATTCTCATTCTTGGGAGCTCTGCCACATTCTCTAATGGAACAGCAACAATCGTCAACTACAAGGGCAATGACTAGTGAAAAAAGATGGTCCATTGATGATCCCTTGATATCGATGACTGTACTTATGAGCCTTTTGCCATTGAATTTGCAAGTTAGCATAGTGATGTAGGGTGCCTAAGAGTTACCTACTGAGAGCCTCCATGTTGCTCAAATGTGGCCTCTCTCTAAACCAAACTCAGCATATAAATTCATTACCTTCCCCCCAGGGTGGGACATGACTCCTGGAGATGAGCCTCCCTGGCACTGAGAGATTGCTACCAAGCACCAGTTGGTGATGCAACTGGAAAAAGACCTTGAATAAAAGGGGAGAAAGGTAAAAACAAATGAGTTTATATGACTAAGAGACTTCAAAGTGAGTTGGGAGGTCATCAGAGATGTAATGCTTATGCACGTCTCAGCAGGATCTCATAGACAGCCAAAGTAGATACTACCCAAAATTATGGGGCTCATGAGGGCTCCAGAGACACCCAGGTCCTACAGTAATCGTGGATAGCTCCAGAATTTGGTGCCTTGCCAGTGGGCCCTACTTTGAAGTTTCTGCACCCAAATGTAACAGAGTTGGACTCAGATGTGACTTCTCTAGACATGCTTCTTCTATCCCTTTTATTTGAACCTATACTTGGTGCTGGAGGTGGTAGGTGTACATTCAAGATACTTAAATCTCTGGGCTATCCAAGAGCAAGCTGGGCCCTGAGCTTCAACAGACTTGCAACACCTGCTCCCCAATTCATTGGACTCACCCAGGACAACTAACAAGGAATTGAGAATGTACAACCACCACACCAAGGAACCAAGGGAGTCTACACTTACAAGCAAGGGAGTCCCATCCATCAACCATATGAGATCGAAGCTCCTTCTCAATATGAGGGGGAGTTGGCATCACCATCCCAGAATCCTCAGGATTGGGGAATAAAATATGGACTAGAGTGAACTTACTGGTATTCTACCATAAACTTATTGCGATTCTAGCAATGGAAGAAATTATATCATTGATGTGGAGACAGTGGCCACTGGAGGTGCTGATGTCAGGGAGAGGGAAAAAGAAGTGTAATATGGGGGCATTTTCAGGAATTGGAATTTACTGAATGACATTGCAATGACAGATACAGGTCAGATATCCTGCCATAACCTATAGAATGGAATGTGAGAGAGCATAAACTGCAATGTAAACTATAATCCATGCTTAGTGGCAATGCTCCAAAATGTGTTCATCAATTACGATGAATGTACCACACTAATGAAAGAAGTTGTTAATGTGGGGAAAAGTGGGAAGTGTGGGGGTGGGGCTATGGGAATCCCTTATTTTTTTATGTAACATTTTATGTAATTTAAGAATCTTTTAAAAATAAATGCAAAATATATTTTTAAAAAATGAAATACATATTGTTTTTATAGCTGGAATTTATAATAGTACGTTTAAGACTAATGTTCAAAGTTGTAAAGTGGAAGAAATAAAATAGTTTAAAAGTGTTGGAGAAAATAAATTTGATACAATATTCAACAAAGTAGATCAATAGAACAAAAAATAATAAGGGTGAAAAGATTAGATACACAAATGAGCAATTCCAGAGATGCAAAATCTACCATGAGTTCTAGAAAGAAAGTAGTGGTAGTGGTGGAAGAGGGTAGAAAAAGTAAATAGACACTATAGATCTACAGATATGAAATGAGATACAGTTTCATATATTTTATTTTTCATTGTCAATAATAAATAGGGAGTGGATAGTTCTAGGCTCCCTTCAATTTAGTGTTACAGAATACTACGTTAAGTTCAAGCACATGGCAACACACACTAATTTCCAACCTTTCTGTGTCCTTATTCACTAACTAAAATATTAAAAGTATTTCCTCAAAGTCCATTTCACAGCTGCTTTCACCTCCTGGTTCTTTAGGCTGTAGAGGAGGGGATTCACCATGGGTGTGACCACACTGTACTGCAAAGAGAAGAACAAATCCAGGGAGGAACCAGAGGTGGGCATGTAAGGTGGGAGGATCAGGTGCTGAAGGCCTTGCTTCTGCATGTTATAGAACTGATGGACAAGATGGTGGAGATAATGTGGGCATAAGAATAGAAGAAGAAGAATGGTCCAAATCCATGCAGTAAGATGGAGCAGATCAAGATATCAATAATGGCGGAGATGTCAGAGCAAGACAGAGGGAAGAGAGAGGGCAGCTCACAGATGTAGTGGTGTATGGTTTGGTCCTCACAGAAGTCCAGATTAACATCTAGGACACAATGACAACTGATTTGAGACTAGCCAGACCCCATGAGACCAACAGCAGCCTCACACAGAGATGGCTGCTCATCAACTGGCCATAGAACAGAGGGTGGCAGATGGCAGCATAGCAGTCATAGGCTATCACTGAGAGCAAAAAGGCTTCAGTCCATGCTGTGATAAAAACAAAGAAGACCTGAACCAGGCGGGCCTCTACTGAGATGTTCTTTCCAGACCAGTGGTCTTGCAGCAGCTTGGGTAGGGTAACAGAAGAGAAGCAGATGTCCAGGAATGACAGCTTACTCAAGAAGTACATGGGTGTTTTGAGGTGGGGATCAGACTTAATAGACAGCATCATCATGAGGTTCCCCATAAGGGTGAGGAAGTATATTACCAGGTACAGCACAAAGGCCAGGGACTCAATGTGAGGGTCATCAGACAGCCCCATGAAAATAATCTCAGTGATGGTGCTGTTGTTCCTTAGGGTCATTTACAGTTATTTCCTTGGAATAACGTAGGAAGATGGGTTGAGATCTCCATTGATCGTTCCTATCTCCTCCAAGGCATCACCCCTTCTTCTTATAAGCCCTTCCTGTGTTGCCTGGACTCCGTGCTCAAACACCTAAAGCTGCCCTCCCTGTATCTCAGTAAGAGTTGTTATACTGTCTTGTCTATTACTGATCTTAGGTGATGATCTTCACATACTGCAGAAAATCTTATTCCTGTTCCATGGGGTTTATTGAAAAAAAAAATGGCACACTTCCACATTCATGTTAATTATCTTCAACTGGATTCTTCCTATATTTCTGAAATCTGTAAAAATTCTAACACATCTCTGTAGTGATTTCCTATAGCTTCTATTCTTTCCTACATTTCCAAATCATTATTTTTTTTCCTCAAAATAATCTAATTGTGCTTACCTTAATTGACATATCCATTAGGAACAATAAGATGAGAGAAAAGAACTCATAATTCTTTTAGGGCCCATGAAAAGGTTTTCATTTCTTTTAATATCAGAAAGAAGTGAATATATACCAGTTTCGATTTTTTTGTCTTTATAACAATGCATTCATTGAGTATATTTTTTAAAATATTTTTCATTTGAAAAAGCGGCCCATGAAAGTCATGATTTGGCTCTGCTCCTCATTTCCTAATGAGCAGATTTAATCTTAATAGGACTTTACTGTATACAGAGCACTATCTCAATCACTATCTCAATTGGTTCTCATGACAAATCTGTGAGAATTGCCAGGTGATTCTGAGTTCTAGGTTAGGTTATCTTATCCCCATTTTATCTGTGAGAAATCTGATACTCAGGGTGATTTTGTAATGTGCTGATAGCAAGTAAAAGAACTTGAGAATAAATTCCATTTGTTTCCCAATTATCAGCCCATTGTCTAGGCTTGGACCACAGGAATGAAGACCACTTTTCCTACCCTGACATACTTTAGATTTTCTTCCTCATCTGCCCTTAACCTACCTTACAACCATTTGGCTGCTTCTGATACCAGACAGTTCTGTTTGGTTCTGTGTCTTTGTTCACATTGTTCTCCTTTTCAAATATTCACGTCCTTTGATGCACTTATCCAAACTCTCATGGGCATTCCAGCTTCATGCAAATCTTGCTTTTTTCCTTGTAGCCTGTTCTAACTGTGCCCTCCTCTATACCTACAACTCTCGTTCAAATCAACTGGCTTTTTGCTCTCAGTCATCTTATATCATACCCTTAATTTTACTTTTTATTCATTTAAGATCCAGCATGTATCCCAGGTTCCCTCTCTAGAAGGTGAGCTCCTTGAGGTCATGGACCATATTTTAAGAGTAACAACCACAAATCAGCATTTCTCTGGCTCTCGGCATATCCATTCTATTTTAGCTTTAGACTAACCTCTCAGATTATCCTGGGTTTCCCCATAAGAAAATGTATGTTTGCCTCATACAAGACCACTTCACTACTCCAAGCCTAATCTTCTACTTTCACTCCAATGCTCAAAAAAAGTTGTCATGATTCCTACCCATGATGCACAGGACTGCAGCTGCTGACTTTCTAGGATGCTATTATCTGCATGGACCATGTCATCTTATGTCACTGCAAAACCTCACTTTGTAGAATCCCCAGGAACTCTTGCCCTTTGACAAGAAGATGTTTGAATTTGTTTTGTGTACTTCTTATTATTTTATTGCCCTATGAGGGATAGAAAAAAATCTAAATAGTTTTATCTAAGTTATTCTTGCATCATCTTGCCCTAGGTCACAGGTGTGTCCAATACGACAATGATGGTGGGCAGTGATGCTAAACATAGAATCATTTTGAACCCTAAATGATGTGGCTATGTAGTAAGTCATTGTCCTATCTGAAGACTCTGGCATAGACTGGATATTTTTTGGCTAATTCATGGTATTCTGCTTTTGTTTGGCAGCTCACAAACTGGCCCAGGTAGTCTTCTGGACTCAAAATTTTAATCCTGCTGATTCAGAGAGCTTTCTTCTGGCCCCTCTAGCCTTACCAGCAATCTAAGACCATGTGCTATCTCAGTATGAGAAACTTAACTCCTGGGCCTATTAATAAACAAGTCCAGGCTTAAGCCCATCATAAATCCAGTCTGGGTTACTTGTGAGCCTGGACAAACAG
>JAQZBX010056579.1:0-18163 GCA_029593785.1 Cabassous unicinctus
AGTCATTTTGTGCGATACACTTATTTATAGCTGAAGAGATTGTATATAAATTCCATAGAAGTTTTTGTATTCTAATAATGGTATGAATTAAGAGTGACTTATTTCTGTCAGCATCCTGAAGCATTGCATGTGTGTTTTTGTGCTGTGTGTTGTGTGTATCGGGGAGTGTGTGGGGTGTGTGTGTGATGTGGACACATTTAGCTAATAAAACAATGAATACAATCTGTATCCCACATGTCCTTGTTTTTCAGCTGTGCTCTGCCTCTCAGATCCAGGATCCCTCGGGAAACTAGAGTCATTATTATATTCCGCAATTTGTGGGATGATTATTGATTTATCTATTATTAATTAACTGTAAAATAGGTATTCATATGTATATGTCTGTATATAAAATTGAAGAAAGCCCTATGGAATCATAACTTCTATTATGAAAGAAGAACTTATTGTCAGCACAATTATCCTCCTATAAGCCATCGGCCATCATCCAGAGCTCTGACAGTCCAGCAGTGCATTCCATATTATGCAGAGGCAGCTCCCAAATTAAGGGCGTGTAAAATCCCTCACAATGATTTATGAGCACACACTCTTTTATGACTGCTTCAGATACCAGATCCTCAGACAGGGGAAATAGATATATACAAATAATTTATTTTGTCCCATGCCAGTGCACAAAAATATCATAAAATTACAGACATTGTTGCCTAGAAGAGACTTGTAAAGGTCAGACCATAATTTGATACAGCCTTTAGGAAGTGACTATTAATATAATCTATCAAACCCCTCATATTATTGGGAAAAAATAGTGAGGTTTATAGAGCTTAACTGAATTCCCAAAGGTAGCTGTAAGGGTAAAGCTAGGCTCCAGGTACCTTGATCCCCTGCTCATACTCTGTATTCTATAAAGCTGCCTCCATTACCTTGATTTCAGGAAAGTCTACCCTCACACTTATCTATCTATATCTAACACGATCTATCAATTATCTATCTATCTATCTATCTATCTATCTATCTATCTATCTATCTATCTATCTATCATCTATGTTTCTATCTATTTATCCTTATCGATCTATCATCTATCTATCTATCTATCTATCTATCTATCTATCTATCTATCTATCTATCTATTTATCTATCTATCCATCCATCCATCTATATTAACTTTTAGGCAAGCATGCAAAGCATTACCTTTAGCTTACACACTAAAAATTTCAATGTTGAAAAAAAATGCTGAGATGCAAAATGGTGAAGTAGGAAAGATCACCCCTCCCACCAGAAAAATGATTGAGCTGGAAAAACAGATTAGAAATAAGTAGTTGGTAGGCTTGAAACTTGATTAGACATTTAGAAACACCATGGGAGAACCAGTGAAAGTTGTGCCTCATCCTTTATAAGTTAGGGTGAGCACAACAACCAGCCCCCATTCCTCAGCCCTGTAGCAGCAGCTGAGAAACTGAGGAAATGTAGCCCCGATCCTGGGAATGACTTAGGGGAGGATGGGGAGAGGAAAGCTAGTCCTCCAAAATTTGGGATTGGACCTTGTGGTAGTTTGAAGCTGTATGTATCCCAGAAAACCATGCTCATAATTTAAGTTGAGAACTGAACACCTGGGTACAAAGAAACTAGAAATTCATGATGTGGAAAATTCTGAGCTTTGAAAAGCAAGTCCCCAGAGAACAGTGCTCCGTGTGAGGGTTTAACTGAACATGGATGCAGTCAGCCATTTCAGTGCAAGTCAGGCTTGAAGATGCTCTTATCCAGGAAGGATGTGTGGAAAGTTCTTTTGTCTGATGGATTGGACCTCATGAAAGCTGAAAAGCTTTTTTTCCTTCTTTTTCATAATCTGTATGAACTGAACCACTGCCATTCTGGACTAAAAGTGACAGAGAAGGGGCAAACAGAAGGAAATCACTTCATGGAAAGAACTATGGAAGCTGAGGACTGGACTGAAGACATCTTTTCCAGCCAAGAGAGTGGCTCACCAATGTATGCAGAAAGGGTGCTTGGAGAGGGGGGACTTTCCACCCCACTGTTCAGGGAGATTGCTGCCACCCCAGTGCTTGAGAGGGAGGAACCTGTGCCCTGGCATTCTCAGAGAACCTGGCCACCATCCTGAAGCTTGGAGAGTGTGAAGTCTCCACTCCAGTGTTCAGAGTCTTCACTCCAGTGTTTCATGGTGTTCCCCTGTGAAAGCACTTGGAAGGGGTGGGGCTGGCACGTCATCAGACCCAGAGAACAAAACATCATTTTATTGGTGATGCTGAGACCTCGAAATCTAAGGAAATGATGATGGACAATGACCATCCCAAGGAACAGAGAAAGTCTACAACCGCAAGCAAGATAGTCCCATCCATTTGCCCATGGGATCTAAGCCCCTCTCAATTAGAGTCAGAGTGGGCATCACCACCCCTGAATCCTCAGAATTGGGGAATGAATGATGGACTAGAGTAGACTTACTGTTTTTCTACTATACACTTATTGTGATTTTAGCAATGGAAGAACTTTTATCATTGATGTAGAGGCAGTGTTCACTGGAGGTTCTGAGGGGAGGGAGAGGGAAAAAACAGGTGTAATATGGGGGCATTTTTGGGACATTGGAACTGTCCTGAATGACATTGCAATGACAGATACAGGCCATCATATGATATAATGTAAACTATAATTCACACTTAGTGGCAATGCTCCAATATGTGTTCATCAATTTCATCAATTGTAACAAATATACCACACTAATGAAGGATGTTATTAATGTGAAAAAGTGTGGGAGGGGTAAGGAGTGGGGCCTACAGGAATCCCCTACATTTTTAATGTAACATTTATGCAATCTAAGTATCTTCATTAAAAAATATAAATAAAATAAAAATTGATGTTAAACCTGGAAAAAAAAAAAAAAAGAAATCTAATAGAGTTTGCCTTGCTGGGTTTTAGAATTGTTTGAGACCGATGTCACCTGTTTTCCTTTCAAATTCTACCTATGGGGATGGAAATGTTTATCCTATTCCTGTCCCTCCATTGTATATCGCAAGAGGATAACTTGTTCTCTAGGTTTCACCAGTCAACAGACAGAAGGGAATTGTGCCTCAGGACAGACCACATCTATAACCAATTTTGATGAGACTTTGTGCTAAGCATTGTTTCTGAAATGACTTAAGACTTTCCAGATATTATTATGGAATGAATGTATTTTGCATTTAGAAAGAACGTGTCTTTGGGGCCCAGAAAGATAAGTGTGGTGGTTTGAAGCTGTAGGTACCCCGCAAAAGCATGTTCTTAAATCTAATCCATTCCTGTGGATGTGGGTACTTCAGTGAAGGTGTGTGTGGCCCAGCCCAATCAGGATGGATTCCTTTTTAAACAGAATGAATTCAGACGTGAGTGAGAAAGCCACAGGAAGCAAGAGGCTGGTCATCAGCGGAAACTGGAAGAGAAGGAAGACACCTGGAGTCTCTGGCATCTGTCTGAACATGTGACAGAAGCCTGCCCCAGGATGCCACAGTCTTTGGGGAGGAAGCATCGCCTTGATGCTCTCTGGATTTGGACTTTCTTTTAGCCTCAAAACTGTAAGCTAATAACTTCTCATTGTTCCAGGCAACCCATTTCATGGCATTTGCTCAAGCAGATAAGGAAACCAAAATGGAAGCCAAGGTCAGATGGGATCCCTATGGGCCTTCTGTGGATGTGGACCTTGGTTTCTGTCCTGTGTTCACAGCTGCTTGATTCTCACCAGAATCTACCAGGACATAAAAGCCATTGTACCTTTTTGGGTTTGGTTTTCCTTTTTTGTGCATGTGGGTGTTTCTCAGTCTGTTGCATCCCTGCGGGTCCAGCACAGATGCTGGCCTTGGTTTTGGCCCTCTTAGCAGCAATGCCTTTTGACCTCACTCCATCACCTACCTGGGCACCTTCTTTGGGGCGTTGTTTCCTTTCTTTTTCTTTCTTTTGATTGTTGGTCTGGTGGATCCGTGAGGGATGAGCATGGATGCTGGTCTTTTCACAATGACCCTGTGATGGCCGTATCCATTGTACATGACTCGAAAATCAAGGAAACTAAAACAGCACACAAGGACAAATATTGTATGGTGTTATATACATGGCATATTTAAAATTAGCAAATTGTCAGAGCCAGGAAGGAGATTAGAGGTTGCCAAGAGATTGGAGGGTAGGGACGGGATAATGGGAGTGTTCGTGCTTAGTGGGTATAGTGTTTGTAAATAAAAAACATTTTGAAAAAACTGCCTTGTAGCTTACTGAACTTCCCATGACACATTTATTTTTAAACTATGCACATTATTTAGTTCTTTAGTGCCATGAAAACAGATTCTAGAGTTTCCTTTCCAGAGCTTTAAATACCTCTTTAATTAATTTCATCCCCTCCCCTTCCCCTTACCTCAGAGGTTTAAGTATTAAGTGCTTTCTCTAAGTTGAAACTGTGTACCCGACTTCACTTGCTTTTGCTATTCAAAGGTAAAAGCCTTCTTTAGTTTTCAAACTATAATGCCCTACTGGCTGCTCACTTACTTATCTGTTGATATAACCCATCCTTTCAATATATCTATGTCTATATCTCTATCTACCTTTATCTACATGTATGCACGTATATCTATATTTGTATTTATATCTATACATCTACATCAATATCTGCGTCCACATTCATATCCATAATTATTATTTTCTTTGCATATAGGTATACACACATATATCTCTCTATCTATATGTCTGTCTATCCATCATCTATTCATCTATCAATATCTGATAATTTATACATATTTCAATATCTATATCAATTTCTACCTCTAATTCTCTCTCTCTCTCTGTGTGTGTGTGTGTGTGTGTCCTCCTACAGCCTAATTGAATTATTAACCTACTTCTGTATTTTCTTCAATTATTTAAAGAATCCCAAAAGGAAATTTTGCCTCACTTATTCAGTAATTCTATAAGCTAACTGTTCTTAAAAATAGAAAAGTGGAAAGGCACATCCTATGGCTCAGTGTTCAAAATCAATGAAAATGAAATAATCAAATACAATGGATTATGGTATGCAGAATAAAAATGTTCACTTCCAATTCCATTCAACATGGCTCTTTATTATAAGTGCATCCACACCCAAAACACACAGACAACACATATAAAGGACTCCCATACCATACATTCAATTCTACAATTCTACAGCCTGTCAACTCCTTTACTTAATCCTCTCCTAGCATTCATAATCGTTTCTCTCAATTCTCTTGACCACAGCTTTATTGCTTAGATTCTAAATAGATTTTGTCTCATTACTTAGAGTGTAAGAATTATTCTCATTTTGGTTGTAATACAGGCAACTATATGATATTGTGGATTTCATCCAATCTTTACTGCTCTACCTTCACCTTCCATATGTAAAATGCAGGACTCTGTAGTTTGGCTCCCATCAAAGTTCAATGTAGGACGATAGCTTGGAAATGAAAATGTGTGGCCCCTAATGCATCCTGTGTAGTAAGGGGTCCAGAAGAAACAAAAATTGAACAGACCAATTAATATAAAATGATTTAGCAATGTAGTCTATGTGTAAAAAGACATCCCAAAAGGTAGCATCACATAAATTTTAATTTATTTTTTGAATATGTAAATTCATTGCTATGACATAAGGAGAGGAAACATTAATATATCTCCATTCTGTACTGGTCCCTTATGCACATAATTCCTACCTTACAGGCTAATATAAGGTGGCCTTCCTGAGAAATCTTATACATGTATAAATAGATGTGTATCCATCCATTTTAAAATTTAACATGAACATAAATTACTCTGGAGATTTTTTAAAAAATTAAAAATACAACATTCTTCCACATTGGTAACTACAGAACTGTCTCATTCTTTTACCAAGTATGTAACTTTATAATATATTAAGTAGTTATCTGGTCTTTCTCTCTCTTAATTGTTTCTATTAAAACAACGCTATGTTAAACAAATAAAATCTTGTATATGAGTTATTCACACATGGATAACTTTATCCACTAGATAAATTCCTAAAATGTAGTACTGTTGGATCAAGCACATCTGTGTGTGTGTACATTTGTAGATATTGTAGATATTGAAATTGTTTTCCATATAGATTTATATTTCTCCAATCAGTGTATGAGGATATAAATTTCCCCATATCCTTGTTAATATATTGCTATCAAATCTTTTGTAGTTTTTCAATGTGGTATAAAAGATGACATCTAATTGTAGTTTTGATGTGTATTTATCATACCAAAATTATTATAAAGCATATTTTCATGTATTTAAGAGCAATTAACATTTCCTTTTCTCAGTTCATATTACTGTCTTTTTTACTGCATTTTAAATTTGATTTTTAGGAATACTTTTGAAATCAAGAAAATCAATTTTTGTATCTGAGATATGAGTTGCATTTAAAAATAAACAATTACTCATTTGTCGTTTAGCATTATTTTGTTTTTATTCATTAAAATGTGTGACTTTTTTGCTTTGTAGAAATTCTTCCATTATTCTGCATTGAACTTTATAGTTCTATTTGAACTTTTAAATATTTGATGTGTAGAAAATAATTTTACTGTTAGATAAGGCATAACTTTTCAATTGCATTTTCCCAGGTGGATGCTCAGTATTCTAGCAACATTGATTAAATATTATATATTATATATTTCCAACAATTATTTATAAAGTCAACTTTACCATGTATTGATTCCCATATATAATTTAGGTTGTTGTATATTTTTCTATTTTGTTCCACTGGACTTACAGTTTCACTTGTTGCAGCATTTTAATAATTTTCAATTTTTATCTGGCTTGTCCTACATCATTGCAATCTTCCCCTGAATACTTTGTTACTTTTGTCTTTCTAAATATGAGATTCAGTCTTTCTAATTCCAAAACATTTCATTTTAGCATTTTATTGGCATATTTGTTGATGTTCATTTGCCTGGTATAAAATGAATACAGTTTATTTTCTCATACATGTATATTTTAAATGTATTATTTTGTTCAATTTTCTTGCTTATTTAATATACCTTTGAATATTAATTAATACTTACCCATATGCTTATACTCATTAGTGTAATGTTTTCCACACTTCAGTAGTCTTAACTTTAAAAGATTTTATTGCATTTTACGCCTATTTGTGTATTATCTTGATTTTTTATATTAATCATTTCTTCTTGATTCCATAAAGACACATTTATTACTCTATTTTTGGATTATCTCATTTCTTAAACATTTTTCATTGCTATTAGCTAATATTTTCTTCTTTAAAATTGGATTAGTGTTAGCACTAGGGTAATTAAATATTTCAAAGGATAGTTTACAATTTATTCAGCTACATATTCTATATATATGTGAATCTATTATAACTTTAAAAACAAAGTCCTCTGTAATCACACTGGACAAGGAATGACCTTTCCACATAGGCACTGTGTTGGGGTTCCCTGTGTGTTCTACATAGGTAACATATCTAGCTATATTAGTTGTCAATCAAAAGCATAAAAGACTTCCCTAACCCTGATTTTGTTAGATTTCATCTTTCATATTTTCTATAAATTATAATCTACTCAAGTTAACTCCATCCTATTAATACAACAGGGGAGAGATAAAGAAATTGCATCCATTGAACAATGATTTTGTGAAAATAATTCTCAGGGCATTTCACATTATTTCCTCTTGTAGATATTTATCTTCTGATCTAGTAATTTCTATTCTGCTTTTAAAATGTAAGGGGAGGTGGTACCTTTTGTTTGGAGCTAAGCAGTCATCTTTACTTTCCTATTGCCAAACCCTCTTTTTTGAGGAATTAATGTTCCACATGACTGTGATAGCATTAAACCTTCTCAACTCATCCCCTCCCAGGGGTTGGATTTGAACAGGACATGACCAATTATATTGTATTAGCCTCTGGTTACAACAAATGTTCTCAGAGTAGACGCATAAGCAAAGTGACATTTCTGGCCTCTTTAATCACAACTCTCAAAAACTCTGAAAATAAAGGATGTATTTTTCTCAGTGGGTTTGCTAAATTAGCATGATTGTGGATATACAAATTTTAAGGAGTCTTTGAAAACACTACTAGAAGCAATAAGTGTTTTAGCAAGGTCGCAAAATGCAAAACAAAACAGATGGCAATCTATTTAAAGTTAACCAACAATTGGGAGAGGAAATGAAAGCATCTATTTGTAATAGGCTCCAACACAAGAAATACATAGAAATATATTTAACAAAATCTTGATATCTCTAAATTTTACAATGACAAATATTGCTGAATGAAATTTTAAAATATCTAAATAAAAGGAGGTATGTTATGATTATAATCAAAAGGCTCAATATTTAACTGTATACTATCCCTGAAATTAACCTGTAGCTGCAATATAATCCCTATCCAAATTCCAGACGTCTTCTTTAAAATTTGTGTAAACAGGCAAACTAATTTAAAATTCTAATATATGTAAAAATGCAAACAATCTATAATAACCAAACCAATATTGAAAAAGAAAAACAAATTTTGAGTAGTTGTACTGCCATATTATAAAGTTATTGTAATTGATGGTTTGGTTTTGGTGTAAGAAAAAATACTAGTTTAATGCAATGAATAAGATATCCACAAATTAACTCTTACATACATAGTTAACTGATTTTCAACAAGGATACCAAGTTAATCAAGAGGAAAAGGATGATCTTTTCAACAACTAATGTTGAGAGAACTAGTCATTCATATGGAAAATAACTAACCTTGATCCTTATGTCACAGTATAAATAAATGTTAATTCTAGATGCATCATAACTCTAAAAATAAAATCTAACACTGTGAAACTTATAGAGGAAAACAAAGATCTCTTAAATAAAAGACAAAAATTATGAGCCATAAAATGTGATAAAACAGATATCAACAAAATTAAAGCTATTGCTCTTTGAAAAGCAACATTAAGAAAATCAGTAAGCAATCTACAGACTGGAAGAAAACATTTGCAAGTTATGTATCTGAAAATAATATTTGCATCCAGAAAATATATGAACAACCAATTCAATAAGACACACGACTGGATAAAAATTGGCAAAAGCTTTGCATAGACACTTTCCTAAAGAAACTATATGAGTGCCAATAAATACAAAAATTTTTCTGACATTATTAATCAGTAAAATTAAAATTAAATTACAAGGAGATTCCATTACACACCCAGTTATCTGTCTAAATTTTAAAAGATTGAAAATACTGATCAAAGATGTTGAGCAACTGAAACTCTCTTGCAATGCATCTGGGATTGTAAAATAGAAAAAAAAACATGAACGAGAGCAGTTGGGATGTTTCTAATAAACTTTAGCACTTCCATCTCAGTCAGCAATTTTACTCCTTGTTTTTTACCCAAGAGAGATGAGAAAACATGATGCCACATCCATATTTGTAAATAAATGTCCACACAGTTTTGTTTGTAAGGCCCCACATTGAAAACAATCCAAATTTCCAGAAAAGACTGAAGGATAAACATGTTTGAGGAATATCTACACAATGAGATACTATTAAGATAAAAAAGAAGGCCAGCTTAATGAACACAATAATAGAATATTTTGGAATATGAAATTGCTCAAAGATTTATTGTGTTGACAATTATGCTGAAGCACATATTTGTCAAATCTCATCAAGTTGTACATTTTTAATGTGTGCATATAATTTATGTAGATTGACTTTAAATTAATCTTTATAAGTTCTGAATTTTTGACCAATACCTAAGAAATCATTTTAGAATTTTGTTTGTCATGGAAGAGAGATATTATAAATACTTTTATCTGACATATGATTGTATTAAAACACATAATGTGCAGTGCTCAAATGTGTAAAAAATGTATCCAGGCTTATTACAGCTGCTTATGGGATCCACTAAATCCCAGATGTGTTCCATTAGAGGGAGCTGTGAATTCGTTGGCTGATGTAGTGAATTATCTAAAAATCAGTTAAGAAAACTTCATGTTTAGGTCTATATTTTGATATATAGATTATTTATTTGAACAGTTTACAGTATTAGTTTTATTCTATTTCTATCTAATAATAAAAAGACTTCACCTTAAACTGACAAATTACTGCCCTTTCAAATGATTTGGGATTATATTATTTCAGTAAATAATATTAAAAAGAGACAGAATCAGTGCTTTTTTAATCTTAAATGAATATTTTCAAAATTCATTAAGATGGAATGTATTTGAAGTTTATTTTTCAGTCAATATGGAATGATCTGTTTTTGGTAATAAAACAGGGACATACTTTCCTGTTTGAACTCAAGGCAGCAGAAGTCACAGGTTGAAATGTAGTCAAATTTATCTTCCACTTTTTTTCCTTTTTCTTTTTGACTTGTATGCAGCTTTAATCAATAGTCTGGAAACTCCAGATAATCTATCAAACTGAGAAAACCTGTCTTGGGTAGCTAGATCCTTTTATCAAATATTGACAAATGAGATCTGGGTGATAAAAACGATTTAAAACTAAGAGTGGCATTATTTGATGATAATCATATCATTACTAATATATATGACATAGTATATATTTACCTCTTAACCTATTAATACTCCTAAATAATGTAGCAACAAATTGTTATTACTGTTTTCATTATTATATATTTAAAGATAATGGTAAACCTTTTTCCAATTGTATAACTGAGATACTTTATCTATAACTTGACCTAAATTTAAAATATATCATATAAAGAGAAACAGAAATTTCAGTTTGTAGTATAAATATAAGTGTATGTGTGGTGGTTTGAAACTGAATGCACCCAAGAAAATCATGTTCATAAACTAATCCATTACTGTGAGTGTAAGCCTATTATAAGTAGAACCTTTTGATTAGTTTATTTCAGTTAATGCATGGCTAAGAGTGGGGCTTAATTTTCTTAATGGAGTCCCTTATAAATGTTATGAATACAGAGAGAGGGAGGAAGCCACAGAAGCAAGAAACTGAAAGCAATGAAACCTGTTAGAGAAGGGACAGACCAGTACACACCACCATGTGCCTTGCCATGTGACTTGACCTAAAGGGGGAAAAAGTAAAGACAAAGACAAATGAGTTTATATGGCTAAGAGACTTCAAATTGAGTGGGGAGGTCATTCCAGAGGTTATGCTTATGCACGTCTCAGCAGGATCTCATTGATTGCCAAAGTAGATACTACCCCAAATAGCGGGGCTCCTGAGGGTCTGGAGACAACCAGACACTATAGTCAGGGCAGATAGCTCAGGAGTTTGGTGCCTTGCCAATGAGCCCTACTTTGTTATTTATGTCTCCCAGGGTGAGGGAGTTGGATTCAGTTGTGGTTTCCCTACACATGGCTCTTCTGTCCTTCTATTTGAACCTATAATTAGTACTAGAGTTGCTATGTGTATGTCCAAGAGACTTATATCTTTGGGCTGTCCATGTGCCAGCTGGACCCTGAATTTCAATGGAGTTGCAACTACTACTCTCCAGTTCATTGGTCTCTCCCAGGACAACTAACAAGGAGGTGATGATGGACAGCTACCATACCAAGGAACCGAGAAAGTCTACAACTGCAAGCAAGAAAGTCTTACCCTTTGGCCCTAATGGATCGCAGTCCCCTCTTAATTAGAGGTGGGGTGGAAATCACCATACTAGAATCTTCAAGATTGGGGAATGAATTATGGACTAAAGTAGACTTATTGGTATTCTACTACAGACTTATTGTGATTCTAGCAATGGAAGTAATTATATCATTGATGTGGAAACAGTAGCCACTGGAGGTTCTGAGGGCAGGGAGATGGAAAAATAGATGTAATACAGGGACATTTTTGGGACATGGGAATTGTCCCAAATGACATTGCAACAACAGATGCAGGCCAATATATATCTTGCCATAACCTACAGAATTGGGTGGGAGAGAGAGTGTAAATTACAATGTAAACTTTACTCCATGCTTAGTGGCAATGCTCCAAAATGTGTTCATCAATTGCAATGAATGTACCTCACTAATGAATGATGTTGTTAATGTGGGGAAATGTGACAGGTGTGGGGAGCGGGGCATATGGGAATCCCCTATATTTTTTATGTGATATTTGTGTAATCTAAGTATCTTAGCAAACTGAAAGAGTATGTATGTATGAAGCAATTTGGAACAGTCTTAATATAGGACAATAATTATTAGTTAAATATTTATAAATCTTCTAATCTTATTTTAGGTCTTTTTACAGTTATCTCTGAAAACCTAAATTACTTAAAAATCTTGTAGCATAAAATAATTAAATAGTTAAATATACACTACAGTAACGATAGAGATTTCAGAGAAACTTGATAACATTTTCTTTGTATTAAAAACATTGAATGTATTAATATACTATTTAGAGTGATGCATGGCATTTCAGTCCAATTCTAGTGTGCCCTTGTATTCTGTGAATTAATGAACAGATATTAATACATGAAGTGTAACATCATGGGCAGAGACTCAAATAGGAAAATGATTTTTACACACAAGGGTATAAGTCTACATAGGGTTGGAGTGTGTTTATTTTCCCCCTAAATATTGTCTGTGAACTGCAATGGAGAGAGCAGATTTATACTACATTCACTGTTTAACAGTGAAAAATTAATAAATTATTTAAATGTATAAAACATTGCATGAAGGGATACAATAAAATTTCAGTCTATGAATCATGTTTGGTGATAAGTCTACATGCTTGGAAGATAAAAACTTGGAGTCAGGCCTAGTTGTAAATCAAGGTTTTATAATATGTATGAGACCCAAATCACGTCTTGACCTTTAGAGATCCAAATCACATCTTGACCTTCCAGTTTGATATTGGAATTAGCCAATATCAACAGAATTCACTAGTGTGAAGCTCTTAGCACTTTAGTAATTCTGACATTTCATTCTCATTTTTCTATCACCTCGTTTTCTAAAATTGAGAGAGACTTTGGGGGAAAGTTTATTCTGGGGCTGCAGCAGATGAGTTATGCAAGCAAGCATTCAATAACCATTTTTCAATGGGAATAAGACTGCTCAATTACTGCCATGCTAAAGTACAACAATATATGACTACAAAAATTCAAAGGAAGTGAAAATACTAAAAATGAGTTGCAGGACTTTCTTGCCTAATTAACAATATTCTCCAGTATCCCTAATTAATGAGAATAATAAAGGGTTAATTTGTGAAATACAAGTGAGAGTAGAAATTCAGGTGATTTTTTGTTGTTGTTGTTATTAATTTTTTGGTTGGGGTGATTTTATTTCAGCAGTTGTGGAGTTCAGAAAATAAAACTAGTTCTCCCTTCACTTTGTGTTTCTGATAATTGATCAAGAGAGGGAGTTTATTATCCTCAGTAGACCAATCTGAATACCATAGGATATAAGTTCTATTTGGCATTCTAATACAATCCTTACATGCCTCCTAGGCCCCTGTATGTTATGAGATGCGAGTCTTAACTAACAAGGAAACAATCTTTTTCTAATAGCATCAATCCTACCCATGAATTAAGTCTGGAAATAAAAATTAGCAAAACCCAGGTCCAAAGGGACACCTCGACTAGTCTTTGTTAGATGGATTCTCACACAAATTTTAATGGAAATTCTCTATGTAAGTCCATAGAAATGGTACTATGATAATTAACTGCTGCTCTTAAATATGATGTGATATATTGAGTGGAGAGGAACTGGACTAATCTTGTATAGCAGCCGACTTAGAAGCCTCCTTCCAACTCGGCACCATATTTTCCATCTCACTGAATTCTGGAGGACAATAAAATAACATATTGAGGGGAGCAGATGTAGCTCAGTGGTTAAGCACCTGCTTCCCATGAACAAGGTCCTGGGTTACATCCCCGGTAGCTCCTAAAAATAAAACAGTATATTGAAGACTTACATGATAATTCCAAAAAGAAAAGCTGACAAATAGTTATTAAATACATATTATGCTATGGACATTACGGTACAACCTTTATGTATTTTCAATGAATGGAGTTGGTTTCTTCAGTGGTATTGACTGAGGTAGCTCTATACTTTTCATATGAGACAACTAAATCAGAAAATGATATTAAGAAGAAAGATAGATAGATAATGCATAGAAGATTCCATGTAATTTACAAAAAAATGCTGTAAATTTAAGCAGTAATTTCATCCTTATACAGAAAAGGAAATTGAAGCTCAAAGAAAGATTTACACTGAGGTTCGAACCCAGATCTTTCTTACTCAAATGCTTACTTTTCAATATTCAAAACTCCAGTAGGTGTAAACAAATCATGTAGTAATTGGGAAATATGTATAGCAGAAATATGTAGTTTTGAAGGGGAACAGGACTGGGGAGGGAGTCATTTAGGAAACTATTGAAGACTCACCAAGGTTTAAATTAAGAGGGTGGCAATGTAAATTTTCACTTTGGCAGGAGGTCTATACACAGAAAAAAAGCAAACTTCAATTGCTGAAAAAATTAATGTGCAATATATATGTATCTATGCCACATACAATAAATGCCACATACAATAAATAAATAAATATAGAATAGACATATATATAAATATAGAAATGGGCACATTTGAATTGTCAGAAAACTTTGTCTCAAAATAATCAAATAGGTTTTGATTTGTCACACTAATCCTCATCACTCTGAAAATAACAGCCAGTGTCAATTTAACTGACAGTTGAGAATGATAGAAGAAAAAGTATAGCATGCATCAAATTTGAGGACTGAGTCTTGAATGAGCAAGTTTAATCTGTGGATGACAGTTGTTTGTGTAATTGGACTTTAATTATATTTATTATTCAATAAAATTTGTATTTTGAAGGATTTACCTTATTTTTCTAGGTTTCATAGTTCTATGGTACATAAATCAATACTGCATTTCCAGGGAACAAAATTTAGGAAAGTAAGTTTTTTAATAAAAATAATTCCTAATTTTGGTTCTTTATCTGTGATAGGGATTTTAGGTAAGAACATTTAAAAACATTTTTTGAATGTTTGTTATATTTTTTACTTTTTAGGTAAGAAATTTATTTGCATAAATTCTTCTTTAATTTTGAGAGTAAACCCAAGAGAAGGATATTTTTATTTCTGAGGGGTAACTGAGAATTAGAAACAAAAATTCTAAGCTCATAAGACTAGGAATGGGAATAGGTAGAGGCTTATCTTCTGTTCTTTGTAAATTTAGAGCTTGCCCTTTTAACTACTACACCACACATTTTATAATCTATTAACACACTAAACTTTGGGTCACAAAATTTGTGCCTGTTTTTCACACTGCACCATTTTTTCTTTATTAGAGAAATTGTGCGTGTAAAAAACAATCATGAATCAAATACAGGATTCCCATATACCATCGTATTATTAAAGCCATGCATTGGTGTGGAACATTTATTACAATTGATTATAACACTGTTTTATAATTGTACCATTGTTTTGATAATATTACCTTTATTACAATTGATGGAAGATTATTAAAATAGTTAGGTCATACATTATTTACATTAGTCTATTTTTCCCGTATACTATCATTAGTAACTTGCATTAGTATCGTACATTTCTTATAATTAATGAAAGAACATTCTTATACTTCTACTATCAACTATAGTCCATCATTGCATTAGTCAGGGTTCTCTTGGGAAACAGAATCAACCGGAAATATCTGTCAATAATATAAGATTTTATAAGAGTCTCTCATGTAACTGCGGGGATATACAAGTCCAGGTTCTGCAGACAGGCTGCAAATCAGGGGCTCCGATGAAAGTCCAATGAAAGGTCCTTGATGAGTTTCTTGGAGAAGTTGGCTGTCCAAAGATGAGCTGGGAAATTCTCCCTGAATTTTGAAATCACTTCCCCTTTTAAGGCATTCAACTGATTGTATAAAAGCATCATCCATTGCTGATGCAATCTCCCTGATGGATGCAGATGTAATCAGCAGTAAACTCACTGGTGATTGAAGTCCATAAATGCTCTTGTACTACAATTAGCCCAGTGCTTCCTGGACCAAACATCTGGACACAATTACCTGGCCGAGTTGACACATTAGCCTAACCATCACAGTCCACCCCTTGTCAACTCGGCAACCATACACATTACCCTAAATGATATTTAGTCTCTAAGTAAAAATAACAGAAAAGCATACATAAATATTTCCACCTAACAATGTTCAACTCCCCTGCATACAATCAGAATTGCATTAATTCCCCACAGAATAGGGTGCAAGTCCTTGGATAATAGTCACTCTTAAACTTGACATAGGAGAGTTGAATGGGGATGTGGTGGGAATCACCACCCCTGCATCCTTCTAATCCTTGATGGTGGCACTAATCTCTGCCATCCCTCCAGGAATCTGGTATTTTTTTTGATTTACTATTTTGCTAGGTAGGGGCAGTTCTGGAGGCTTTCATTGGCCTTTCCAACCATAATAGCCCTCACTCCACAAGTCACGGGTCCAATGTGGGGATTCTGCCAGTTACTGAGTATGTCTATTCCAATTATGCATTCTGGAACTGGGGAAATAACCACAGAATGGGTCCGGGGACCCACTGGACCCACTGTGAGATGGACCTGAGCTAAAACTCCATCAATCACCTAACCTCCATAAGCCCCTCCTCTGACTGGTGGACCACAGTGACATTTTGGGTCTCCTGGATTTAAAGACACTTCTGAGCCAGTGTCTAATACTACCCAAAATATCTGATCATTTCCTTTTCCCAGTGCACAGTTACTCTGGTAAAAGGCCATAGATCTTTCTTGGGGAAAGGTGGGAGGAAGATTAACAGTATAAATTTCTGGCAGTTTAACAGGATCCTTCCCCAAGGAGACCTGGCCTTCTCCTCATTCAAGGGGCTCTGGGTCTGTAAACTGTCTCAAGTCTGGGAATTGATTAAGTGGCCGTGATTTTCTGCATCTGTAATTTGAATTAGGGTTTTGTTCACTCAACCTAGAACTCTTCTGCTTATACAGATGCAGAAAAATTTAGTAGACTGCCTATGTATTTCACTTCTAGGTACCCCATGATCTATTAGCCAATGCCATAACTCCATGTGACTCAGACTATTCTGAGTGCTGCTTTGAATCTGCCTTTCATTGCAGTGCCACGCCCACCTTGTCTTTGGCGATTCACTGCTGATACTTGACTTTTACCGAACCGAGATCCATCATCCCAATAATGTTTAAGGATTCTAATTCCATTACAGTCCTCCCTACAGTAATAACTGGACTACAGAGAAGAGCAACCACAGAGCTCTTCAGAAAAGATGGGGTTAGTCTTACAAATTTATTCCTCACAGTTCTGGTTAAAGGTGTGTCCCCTGGACATTCCTGGGGTGGGTGGGCAGTTCTCAAATGTTAAATCCATTCTAACATTCCAATCTCTCTAAGTCTTTGAATCCCCTCATCTACTGTATACCAGGGCAAATCAGGCATCTCAACTTCAGACATGCTAGGCCATAGTTTGGTCCATGTTTTAATAAGCCACCCAAACAAACTGTTAGAGCCCTTTCTAACTCCTCGAGCTACAGTGTTGAATCCAGAATTTCTGCTTAGTGGGCCCATATCGGTAAATTCAGCCTGATCCAACTTTATATTCCTTCCACCATTATCCCATACACTTAGTATCCATTCCCACACATATTTCCCTGATTTCTGTCTATATAAGTTGGAAAATTCATGCAGTTTTTTCAGAGTATAATGTACTTCCTCATGGGTCACACTTTGTATTTCACCTCTGGGGGCTTGTTGTGATTTTAGTCTAGTAATAGGTCTCAAAGACAAGAGGGATGGTGTGGGTGGGTAAGGAGAAGGATTAGAAATGTCTTGCAAGCTACTGACCTCAGGGCATTCCTTTGCATTTTCTTCTGGTGAGACAAGATTAATCTCTTCATGCAGGGGTTGAAAGGCAGATTCCTCAGGGCAGACTGGAGGTTGGGCAGTGCATGCTGGAGTTTGGCTGGTACATGGCTCATGGTTGGGAGGAGGTCCAGACTCTCTGGGGAAGGCTGGATGCTGGGCAGTATATGCTGGAATTTGGCTGGTACCTGCCTCAGGGCTGGGAGGAGGTCCAGACTCCCTGGGGCATGCTGGAGGCTGGATGATACAAGGTTGACAAGATGTGGTCTCCACAGGACAGGCCATTGCAGGTTTTTATCTGGTAAAGTCTCAGCAGAATTTAGGGTTCCAATGTCCCCACCAATATTATCATCATCCCATATGTTTCCATCCCAATCC